>JAKTXL010000066.1:0-82578 GCA_030582535.1 Insectozyma bohioensis | reverse complement strand
ATTTTTTTAAAAAAAAAAAAAATAAAATATAAAATTGGTTAGCGGGTATTAATTCTATATTAAAAAATGGTACCCTCTTTCATTCTTTCTATCCTTCTTTTTTAAAATGATCAACATTGCATAAACACATATACATATACATATACACACAGACTCACATTCAACATATATGTTATAACTAAAATAAAACATTCTTTGTGTATACTTACAAAATTATTTGCTTATTACGTTCTATATTCCTGAAATTTTTTTAGTTTTTTAGTTTTCTTTTTTTATTTTGCAGTTTTTGCATTTTCTTTAAAAAAAAAATATAAAATTAAATTTAAATTTTTTTGACTATTTTCGCAATTCAGTTTTTGATATTCATATTCATATTCATATTGAAAAATTTCTTTTTTTGCTCTCTTTTATTCCTTCTTTTTGCTCTTTTGCTCTTTTTACCTGCTTTGTCTAATGTAAGTAATGATTTGGGATTTTATTTTATGGTTTGTTAATTTTTTTTTTTTTAGTGAATACAGTAGTAGTAGTAGTAGTAGTAGTAGTACATTTAATTTTAATACTTATGGCTTATTTTTTATGATGAAATATTTAGTAAAGTTACATATAATATAATTACATAGTAATATAATTACTCATAATTTAACAATAAATAAATAAACCTCAAGTGTATAACCCCCCCTCCTCCATTAAAAACGAGGCAAAGTTCTTTCTTACAATAGTTTTTGGGTTCGAGTTACCGCGCTAATATTTTTTGTTTTTTTTTTTTATTATTAATCTATTTCTTTCTATAATACAAATTTTCCCTTTTTCCTTTTTCCTTTGTTTTAAATTGATATTATCAGTTCATTTTTCATTCTTTTACTTTTTTTTATCCATTATTATTAATATGATAAAATGAGTAAATATTTGGATAATCATAAGATAAAATAAAATAAAAGAATTAAACCTAAATCAAATTATACTTTCTATTATAATAATATTTTGACTTTGCGTTCCTTCTGCGTTTTATTAAATAAAATAAAATAAAATATTTTATTTTTTTAGTATTATTTTTTTTCGTTTGGTTTTGTTTCGTTTCGTTTTGTTTTATTTCGTTTTGTAATTAGGTCCAGTCCTGTCCTGTGATAATGTAAAGATATCTATCTATATAATAATATAATATAATATAATATAATATATCAAAATTTATTATTAAAGGTATGTATAACTAATTAATTAAAACTAGTTAAATTAGTTCAACTGTTCTTGATTTATATTGGAACATACAACAATTTCCTTTTAAGGAACGCCTAATTTTAAACAAGCATATAAATTAAATTTTAAATCTTAATTTTTTAATATATTATAATAAGTCAATCAATAAACAAAAAAAAAAAACTGTTGTATTGTTCTGTTGATATTGTTTATTTATTTCTTGTTGTTGTTTGATGAACCTCGGGAAAATATAAAACAATATTTATTTTTTTTTTTCTTGTGTGTTTTTTTTCTTAACTACGTAACTTAAATTAAATTAAGTAAAGTTAAAAAGTTAAGTTAAGTTAAGTTGTCAGAAATTAGAGACAAGATTTACGACAATCACCAGTTCAAGTACAATAAGACAATGAATTATTAATAAAGAATTAATTATTAACTAAACAGTTTCTTTTTCTTTTAGTTAGTTAATTAATCAATTAAATCCAACTCTCCCTCCTTCTTTCCCCCTACTTTGATTCTTAGTTTAATTCTTACCTTTTTCCTTGCTCTATTTTTGCCCACACCCCCCTCCCTCCTCCCTCCTTGTTTTCTTTCTTTCTTTCTTTCTTTCCTTTTTTTCTAGTTAAAAAGTTTTTAGTCCAAAAACGGTTTGAATATTTTTATGAAAATTTATACTAAATTAATTTGAAATAATAATAGAAAAGGCTCATTCAATTTTTTTTTTTGGTTGTTGTATTTTAAATTTTTTTAGATCAAGCATAATTATACAACAAATTTAATTAATTATCCAACAAATTTATTCTCAAATAAGAGAGAAGAACTAGTTCCACTTTTTTGTAAATCCTCAAAAAATATTGAAAATTAAAATTAAAAGACTATTCATAAACTCTCTCTTTTTTGTTGTTTTGTGAAATCTCTCAAAAATAATTTTAAAGTATTTGATTACGAAGTAAAAATATTTAAGACCTGCATAATGATACATAAATACATATACATACATAAATAAATAAATAAAGTGCTCAATTTAATTTAATTTAATTCTTAATTCTTAATTCAAAATTGAGACCCACGCCAATCAAAAAAGTCAAACTTAAACTCAAAGTCAAAGTCAAAGTCAAAGTGAAAGTCAAATTCAAAGTTCAAAACTCAAATCTAAATCTAAATCCCCAAATTCAATTCAATTAAAGTGACATGTTTACCCGTCAAATATTTTATTATTATTTTTGTATATCCCCAAGAAAATGTCAACGTAAAAATAATAATAATAAAAATAAAAGAAAAAAGAGCAAATTTCAAAAAAGTGTGGATATCTATCTGTCTATCTCCATGTTTAATACCTAAATACATAAAGTCAAAAATCAAGAGTATATTATATTGTTTGTTTCGTTTATTAAACTTCTTATATTATTATTATTATTATTGTTGTTGTTGTTGTTGTTGTTGTAATTTTATTTAAACTTCGTTTTAATTCTAAATTTAAAACCAAATGTTGTTTGATAACGTTTGTTCTAAAAATATATATAAAATACAAAGGGAAAATAATGGAAAAATAAAAATAAAAATTAAATAAAAATTAAATTAAATAACGACGATTTCCAAACAATAGAAAGTCAGTTTTTTTCTTTTTCTTTTTGTTGTTGAAGTAACTAAGCAATTTCATTTAAATTGATATTTTGCGCTTTCTTATTTTTTATTAAAACAATTGAAAATTACTAAAAAAAATTAGACTAAAAAAGTTTCTCTCCATATATATCTATCAATTTGAACTATAACCTACCATACTACTACTACTACTACTACTACCATTACTACATTTAATTGGTTGGATAATTGACAATTTCTTATTTCTTATTTCTTATCTGATTTTTAGTTTTTCTTTTCTTTTTTTCTTTTTTTCTTTTTTTGTGGGATAGTGACGTTTTTTTTTTTTTCTCTTAAACTATTTTCTTGACTTGACTTCAAATTATTCCTGTTTTGTTTTAAGTTTTGTAAATAAAGTTTAAATTGTTATATTGTTTTTTTTTTTTGGGATTGTTATCAGTTTCGTTAAAATGTATATACGTGGAAAAATATATTATATTATATTATAATATATTGTATTATTATTATAATTATAGTCTCTCCGATTTCACATATAGTTGTTATTGGAAAACCGGAGACTAGTCCGGTTAATTTCATTGACATAATAGATAGATAGATAGAGATAGATAAAAATATTTAGTATTGTTTTTATTTGACAATGAACATGAAATTGATAAGAACTTTTATCTTGTTCTTTTTTTTTTTGTTTTTTTAATTGCAAATTTATATTTCTCAAATTTTTTTCAAATACTTTTTGAAAATACCCCAAAATATTCGAGTTTACGTTCTGTCTTTTTGTTTTGTTTTGGCTTTTACTCTTATCTTTTTACTAATTTGTATATATAATCTTTTATTAAAACGTTTGTTCTATTTAGGGTATCAACAACGAAAAACATAGAACAAAACGAAACAAACCAAATAAATAAAAACAAATAAATGAAATGAAAATATGTAACAAAATTCCAAAAAAAGTATAAAAATTAGATATATATGATGATGATGATGATGATTATGATGAAATAGCTAAAAAATTAAACTTGCAGTTACGTTGATTTAGTTTTTTATTAGGTTTTTTTTTTTTTTTTTTATCTTCTAATACATCATCAACATCCATCATCCATCATCCATTAATTTAGTTTAAAATTTTAAATTTTCAATTTTCAATTTCAATTTCAATTTCAATTTTCGTTTTGTGAACTCATATATTTAAAAAGTAAAGTAAATGTCATGGTCATTATGTCATATATTTTGAAAAACTTAAAAAATAATAAAATAAAATACTTTATTTTGCTATTTAATTTAATTTAATTTAATTTTTTTTATTTAATTTAATTTTAATTTTAATTTTTATATTATTTATTTTTGATATCTCTTGAAATTCGAAATCCCAAATTTAAAGTATCGATATAGAAATTAAAATAATAACAATAATAAAATAATAATAACAATAATATTATTAAATCCACACTATTAGGGGAATGAAATAATTATTGTATATTATATATGGAATAATGACACAATATTAAAATCTAAAAAGTCTCTGATAATCAGGAAAAGACGTAATAAAAAAAATAATAATAAATGCGAATACAAAATATAACATAATAATATAATATAATAGAGATCTTTAACTAAATACAAAATAACAATATCCTCATCATATTATATTATACTGTTAAAACATAAGTAATTTAACATAAATATTTAATATTAAATATTAAATATTAGTTAAATATTTTTAATTTAATTTAATTTTTAGTAAGAAATTATTTTCTCTCTAATTCTTTCTTTCTTTCTATCTCTCTCTCTCTTATTTTCATCCATCTACGTTAGGTTACGTTACGTTTCATTTCAAAAAGTTAAATTGTTTTTTTTTTTTTTAGGTCTGTATACCAAAAGTGGTTTGATTTTTTTTTTTTTGATTTTTGATTTTGATTTTGATTTACACTCTTTATTTTATTTATTTTTTGACTCTTATCAATATTACTATGTATTACTAAAATTGAATGTTTTTTATTTTCTTTTTCAAGTTATGTTATCCGAAGAAATTAAATTATCCATCCAATGAATTAGAGAAAATACGGATAATACTATTTGTTTGTATATAATTGACGTAATTTAGATTAGAACTTCCATTTATTTTTTTTTTTAGTTCCAAGTAAAAAAGTAGAAGTAAAAGCAAAAGCAAAGGCAAGGGGGAGATAATAATTATAATAATAAGAATAAATAATAAATAATAATAAATAATAATAATAATGGGATCTAACTAATATATCTATTTGTTTATATTGTGTTTTTTTTTTCTATTTTGGAATGAATACGAATTATTATTAAACCAGAAAAAAAAAAATAAATAATTTTATTGTCCTGTGTGCTACTGTCCCTTGGAGTATGGGTATGGGTATGGGTATGGGGCGAGACGATTGTTTTAATAAATAAAGGAAATTTATAGAGAGACAGAACAGAAAAAAACAAAGATTGGTGGAGTTGTACTGATGAAATAATATAATATAATATAATATATATGTTTTATGTAAGTAAAGTAAATTGAAGTAAGATTTGTTAATATTATGTATATGTATAATTAATTAATCCTACATCTGCATATTGTATAATATATTATGTGGTTGTTGTTAAGATACTCCGATTGATGCAGTTTAGATTTTGAGTCAATTTAATTTTAGTTTTTAGTTTAAATTTAGTTTAATTTTTTACATTTTAAAAATATATGACAAAACAAAATAAAACAAAACCTCCAACATTTAAACTGCCTTACATTTACATATACATATACATGTAATTTGTATTTGTATTTGTATCTGCAAGTTAAAAAAAAAAAAAGAAACTCAAACCCAACCCAACCCAACCAACCACTTAGTACTGTAAATCTTTTTTGATATTTAATTTAATTTGACTGTGCCACCTTTTTGTTAGTAGAATTAGATAGATAGATAGAGAAAAAGTAACGTTACTTATTTATTTCCTTGAAAATTTGGGATTTTGTTTTTGTTTTCTGTTGTTTTTGGTATAGACTGATGGTTTTTAATTTAAATTCATGTATATAATTTAGAATTTAGTTTCGGATTACTCCCCATAGAATTTCATACCTTACTAATTTCAGGTTAGATTTTCGAAATGTAAATGTAAATGTATATTTTGCACTCTCCTATAGCGGGGTTTGATTTAATTTGGAAAATTATAACAAGCTTATATTATAAGATTCTTAGTTAAGTTAGACGTTGTGTTGTTATATATATATATTTATATTGAACAAAATAGAAAAAGAAAAGACGCTTAGAACCAGAAGAATAAGAATAAGAATAAGAAGATTAAATTGAATAATGCACCTTTTAAGTTGACAGGATATTGTATTGTTATCCAAATAATCAATTATTGTAATTTCTTTTCTTTTTACTTTTACATTTTTTTAGTTTCCTCTAAAAAATTAAAAAAATTGTAAAAAAAAGACAAAATTGTGAAAATCGAAAAACCACCATAAAAAAAAAAAAATTTTTTTGTTTTATTTCCTGTCTACCGGTTGTGTTTCCGAATTGGGCAACGTCAATCTTTTGATACACAACCTAAATAATAATAATATATAATATATAATATTTTTAAATTTAACAAAGCCAACGTCAAACGTATTGCAAAAAACAAAAAAAAATCTGTGTTTGCTTTATATATATTAATTCATAATAATCATATCATTTGTGTGTCAAGTGTTAAAATGACAAAATAATAATATATTGAAAAGAAAAGAAAAGAAAAGTATTTCAGGTATGAGGTACGAACTTTTTTTGATATAAATTAATTTAATTTGCTTTGCTTTTCAATACTAGTCATAACATTTTTTTTTGATTTTGATCCCAACTATCCCATCCCAAATTTCTCTCTTATCATCATCGTCTCTTATCATACAAAAAAAAAAATTTTTCAATCCCGAGTTTATAAAAGAAAAATCAAAAACATATATTTAGAGAAAACAAGGCAATTTAATTAAGAGACTTTCTGGACTTTAGAACCATATTTTATTTTTTGATAAGAAGAAGAACAAGAAAGACAAACAACTAAACTAAACTAAAAATAATTTCTACAAATTTTTTTTTTTTCTAAAATTTTAAACGAAAACAATTTCAATACCCCCCTCGGACTTGTATTTCTCAATATGTCCTTTTTTTTTTTTTTTTGGATTGTATATGTTACTGTTTAATTTAATTTTCTTTGATATCGAGTAGAGTTGATTGCAAAAAAAAAAAAAAAAGACATATGGTGATGAGCAGTTTATTTATTTATTTATTAAGCTTTAATTTAATTTTATAGTAGATGTAACATATGTACAATAAACTTAATACAATTTTTGACTTTTACCTTTTCACTTACCTTTTTTACCTTTTCAGTTTTTCTTTTACATATATTTGCAGTACTTCTTTCTTTTTTTTTGAGTTTTTTTAGTTTTGTATCGGTTTACCTTTTTTCAATTATCAATTTTTGAAAAATAGTATTCGGTTTACCTTTTACCTTTTAAAGTTTTATCCATTGTTTGGTATGGTATTGTTGTTATGGTGGTACCTTAGAATATATTTTATACTTTTATGCAATAATTTAATAATATAACTCGTCTTTATTATTCTTATTTTTGAATTAATAATTTAATTTAATTTAAAACCAAACTTTAAAAAAATTTTTCTTGAAAAGTGTATATATATAGTTTTATTGTAATTTTTAAAATTGTGGGATTTTGTTTTTTTTTATTTTTTTTAGCTTTTTTTTTTTTTTTTCTTTTTAATCTTTAAAGTTTTACAAATATGTTCATCTTTTGACTTATTTTGTAATTAATCCATTACAATTCAAATTCAAATTCAATTTTAAATATCAATCAAGAAAAATTACTTAAACCCATTATATCATTATTCGTCTATTAACTTTAAATAATTAAATTTTTACCCCTGTGTTTTGATTTTGATTTTGATTTTGAATTTGATTTTTTTTTTAAAATTTATTTGAAAGTTTTTTCTAAAATTAAAAAGCCTACTAGTTTAAACTTTATTTCCAAAGGCATTTTAATTTATATAAAGCCAAAAAAATAGAGAGAGAGAGAGAGAAAAAGAAACGGAAAGTGGAACGATTTTGATTAAAAGGGTTTTTTTTTTTTGGAAACATGATTGGTTTTTTTTTTTGATAATTTATCACCCCCAGTTTGAAATTATCAAGTAAGTTTAACCAATAAAGAAAATTAAATCATTATTTTCGTTTTAATACTATTAGGTTATATTTTATATTTTTTTAGTAATGATTTCTAAAACTTGTTGCAAATATTTTTTTTTTTAATCTTATCTATATTAGTCGCATTTTGGATTACTTTTAAATTGACATTGAAAATGACATTAGGTATTTTTTAGACATTGAATTGAAAAATGACATTGAATTAATGACAATACAAGTAATTTGACAACAGAAGAAAAAAAAAATAAACCTAATCAACATTTATATCCCAACATCTACAATATACTACTACTAATTTTAATAATGACTGATGATAATGAATTTGATGTATTAAATGGAACAGATGAATTTCCATATCCACAATCAATAGTAAGAACCGATTTTAAAAATTTTGATACAAAAGAAATTGATTTATTTTTATATAAAAATCATAGATTTACATCATTAGATATATTAATTAAAGAATTAAGAAATTTATTAAAAAATTTAAATCAAACATTATTAGATTTAGTTAATAATGATTATAATGATTTTATAAAATTAGGTAAATCAATTAATGGTGGATATGATTTAATTAATATAATTATAAATGATTTAAAAAATTTTAAATTTGAATTATTAAATTATTCAAATAAATTTAATTTAAATTATAATTATTTATATAATGAATTAATTAAACGTCAAGAATTAATTGAATTGAAAACTAATATAAAATTAAATTTATTATTACATGATAATTTATTACAATTTGATAATTGTATAAATGAAGAAATTAAAGAAGAAAAAGATGATGAAGAAGAACATGAAGATTATAATATAAAATTATTAAAAAAATTAACAAGTTTATATTTATCAATTATAAATATAAGTCAATTTTTTGTAGAAAATAAAAAAAATATTCCATCATGTAATTTTCAAGATAATTATATAATTAATAAAATTTCTTCAATTAAATTAGAATTTCCAAGTTATTTAAATCAATTATTAAAAAATGAAATATCTAAAAAAGATAAATTTTCAAAAAATTCAAATTTAATATTTGAAATTTTAAATATTTATAAATTAATTGGTCAAGAAAAAGATGTTTTAAATAGTATAAGGTGATGAAAAATTGTAATAAAAAAGTTTGGTTATTATAGGGGGTTTTTAATAGAAAAGAGTAATGTATTTGGTTTTTTATTTTTTTTTGTAGATATTTATATATATATATATATATTATTAATTATACGTATGTATGTGTGAATACCATATAAAAGTGGTTCAAAGTACAATTTTCCAACCAACCAAAAAACGAGAATTTACAATTTGAAAGAAAAGAAAAAAAAAAAAAAAAAAAATAGAGTAAAAACTTTTCTTCAAATATATAGAAATAGAACCTTTACCATCTACCTAATAATAATAAGAATAATAATAGAATAGAAATCATCATGTTTGAGAATTTTTTTATTGGAAGACATCATTGGGAAAATGTTGAAGAAACTCCAATGCCAAAAGATGTACCAGAAGTTGATGAAGTTGGAGCAACATCAGCACCATTAATATCAGCATCATTTTATATTGCTGATAGATGTAAACCTTATAATGATGATTTTTTAATGTGTAAAGATGAATTTAATGGAGGTACAATTGAATGTTTAAAAGAAGGTAGAAGAGTTACAAGATGTGCTATATCTGTATTAAAAGATATAAATAAATATTGTTTTGATGAATTTAAATTACATTCTGAATGTTTAGAACAAAATAATCAATATTTAAGTCGTTGTCGTCCTTCTGAACATTTATTAAGTAAATGTGTTTTTAATAATTTAAAATTGATTAAAAAAATTCCTGGAGTTGAAGAACAAATTCAAGATAAAAAAAATCCTGTTTATTCATCTGATCCAAATGATCAAAAATTAGTTACTCAATTTTTAAATAATAAAAACGCTCAACAACAACAATCTAATGAAGCTTCAAGTTAAGTTAAGTTAAGGGAAAATAGGAAAGGTTTTCTTAATAAAAATAAAAATATTTTGGCATTAATTTTTTTCATTTCAAAACATAAAATTATGAATTAGTAGAAAATAAAAGAGAAAAGATATATTAAAAACTTACATATGAAATCAAGGATCTCAGAAATTATAATTCAAGATTCATATACTTGATGTGTGTGTTTTTTTTTTCAATTATTTTTTTACAAAACAAATTTTATCTGTACTTTAGGTTTGATATTTAATAGAAGATATCATCATATATATATATATTCAATATAAAAAACAATATATAATAATAAAAGATATTTATTATAAAAGTATTATATTAAATAATTACACATTTGTATTGTATATCTTTGAATCTTATTTTTGAATATTTTAATTTCAATTATTTTTTTTTTAATATTTTCTATATGGGGTTTGGGATTTTATTTTTATTTCTTATTAATTACATCAGAACCTAATCTATAATTTCCTATAGCATTACCCCAATTTATTTTTGATCTAGTAATAGGTAATAATCTTCTTAAATTTTTAAACAGTTGTTGATTTAAATTATTAAAATTTTCAATTAATTTTAAAATAATTTTAGATTCTTGATTATTTATAAAATTAATAATTGTTGATGCATTAATAGTTGATAATGATTCATTATTTAATAATTCATTAAATTTTAATCTAACATTACCATCTTCAAAATAATGAATATCTAATTTAATTTCACCATTAATTAAATTTGAATTTGAATTTATAATATAATGAGAATTCCATTGACCAGTATAAAAATTATCATGATTTGATCTTTGACCAATTAAAATTATATGTAATTCATTTTCATTAATTGGAATTAAACTAAATGAAAAATTTGAAGGATAATAATCATCACCATATTTTTCTAATTTTTCAATTAATTCATTAAAATATGTAGGATATTGAATAATTGATTCATAATCTTCTATATCTATAATTTCACCTGATTTTAAATCAATATTAAATGATTGTTTTTTAATATAATCAATATATTTTGAACTTTTTAAATCTTTATTATATTTTGAAATAATATAATCTTGTGAAAATATTGCTCCATTTTCATTAATATATTTAATTATTCCATCATTTATAATTGATGAATCGGATGTTAATATATTTAATGTTTTTGAAACTTCTTTCAATTCGGCTGGTGGGGCTGCTTTGATTAATGAATCAACTACTTCACTTAATTTAATTGACATAATTTGGTGTTTGTTAGATGTTGGAATTGTTGGTTGATGATAAAAAAACAATCGTTGATTTTCCGATCGTTACTATATAGGAGAGGAGGAGGGAATTTACACCAAAAAAAAAAAAACCTATATGCAGTCCAAATAATTATTACTAAAATAAAGTTGGAAATCAAGATAGTGTTCCCTTCTTACTTAAGAATGAGTATAAAATTTATATTTAGGTACTAAATAAACTGTACTACTTTTTTTACTATTTGTACAAAAAAAAAATAGTATAACCATTGGTACAGGTAAAATTGATCTTTAAATACCAATATTCCATTTTAATTTCGACTTTTTAAAATTGAGATTATTTAAAATTATATCAACATACATCTAACTTAAATAATTAAAACCTTACGAAAGAAACCAATATATATTAGAATTAGAGAAGTTAATGCGATTGTAGCAAATTATTTAATTTAACTATTTTAATAATAAACTTATTTTTATATTATATTAGAATAGGTATATGTCTTCTAAAACTTGTAAAACTTATGTTTACAATCTCGATAGTCCTATTATTATTTTCAATAAATCTCTCTACTAAGAAAAAAATCTACCAGAAAAAATTTGTACTCTTGTTTGTTTGCTGCATTACAATTTATGAACTTTTTTGCAACATCTTTTTTTTGTTTTTGAAATATCACAAACAATTCACTTTTTATCATAATCATATCACTAATTAGACATATTAGTATATATATATATATATATATATATATTCTTGATAATTCAAACTATTATATTTATTGGCAGTCATATTAAAATAAAATTGACTGGTTCTTAAATTTTGTTTATTTTCAACCACAAAAATTTATTTTAGATATATATTATTTCAAAGATCAAATTCCCTTATCAAATAATTTCAAATTCTCATTTCTAATACTTCACAATTCAAGATTTAATTCATTATATAGATTAATTCCATGTCCGGGTCGGTCTCTAAATGACCTAGATCTCAAAATGAGCAATAACAAATAGATTATTAACTACTATTGTTAGTAAAAGCAACCGACTTTGCAGTTCACAAATACAATTGAATCTTGTTTCAATTTGGAAACAGGATCTTGTTTTGTGAACTGCAAAATCGGTGAAAACTGAAAAGAGCCGAACCCCGTTTCGTTCATTTTTTAAAATTTTCAAAAAGTCAGAAAAAATGGACCTCTTTAAAATGGCCTAATTCTATGTTTATTGGATACTTTTGGAGTTTCTCTTTCCAAATAAGTAATAAAAATGGCATATTGTAATACAAAAATTTAATTTTATTTTGAATTGAAATTTTTTTTTGTTTTTTTTTAGGATAAAATTTATATAAATTGGATATTTTAAATATCAATATTATTCTGATGTTAATTTAGTATAGTAATACCATCTCTGGTAAGGATAAATTATAAGTTTATACTAATAATTAACTGGTATCTGTCTTAAGACTCTAATTTTTTTTGTTTTTTAAATAATATAAAAAAAAAAAAATGTTGCGAAATATATTTATTAATCCAAGTTAATCTAAAGCATCTACAATTATAGATAACCAAGATTGTTGGAGAACTTAATAAGGAGTTGCAAGATCTCAACTTAGTATCGAAGAAATAGAAATAAGGCTAAAACAACAATACAACAACAATAAGAAAAACATTTACAACAGTAAAATTGAAACAAAAAAAAAGATCTATATATGCTAGTAATTTGCACCATTTCTACAAACTACCATAAATTACCATCGGTTATAAGTAAATTATATAAATAAATATACATTTTTTAAAATATAATATTATATAATATATATATCCTATTTATGATAATAAAAATGCTCCAGCTCCATCTCTTATAGCTTGTAAAATTTTTTCTTTCATAATTTCTTTAGTTGAATAATTTGGTAATTTTAAATAATTTGCACATGTCATAACACTTGGTAAATAATCATCATCTTTTAAATCATCTTCAGCATGTTTTCTAACAACTGTTAATTCAGGTCTTAATGCTTTAAATCCTCCAATTGGTAATTTTGGAGCTCCTGTTAAAAATTGTAAAAACTCTCTTTTTTCTTCTTTTGAAAATTCAACTAATATACTAATTAAACTTTTAATACTTTCTGAATCTTTTGTATAACCATGATTAGCAATTATAGCTGATGATAAAGCATCATAAGACCAATCTTCTTCGGCATTACCAAATAATTCAACAAGTTCTTGTGGAGAAAATATAATTAATGCATTAATAGGGAAAACTTTTGAAAATCCTTCCATAAATGCTTTAGTTTGATTCATAATACCTGTAAATAATGTTACTTCAATAACTTTATTAATAAATAATTCTAAATTTTTTGAAGTTACTGGTATATCACTTGAATTTGGAATTAATTCATAATCTGGATTACCAGGTAATTCAAAATATAATCCCAATTCTGAAATTGTACAATTATCAATCTTAACTAATTCCCTTTCATTTTCATCAACATTTTTAAATACATTGACATATTTCATTAAATGTTCTAAAGAATCAGCCAATACAGGATCAACTAATCTTAAATTTGATAATGTAGCCATTTTTTTTAATAATTTAGAATTTGTAGATTTTGTTAAAACTCCACTACCACTTGATTGATTTAATAATTGAACTAATTTTAAAAATATTGGATTGAAATTAAAATCAATAATTCTTGAATCTAATAATGCTCTGGCAATAAATTTTCCTAATGATGAAAAGAAATATAAAACTTTTCTACCATTTTCAGTAGTTATTTGAGATTTATCCATAGCTATTGGGAATAATCCATTTTGATTTACAATATAAGAATCTTCTTCTTTGGCACCAGGATCTTGATCTCTCCATAATTTCAATTTCTTTTTAGAAAATTCTTTAGAAACAGTTGAATAAAATTCTAATGTAGGACCTAAACCAGAACCAACTTCATCAAAATATTCAATTTCCAATATACCTGGAGTAGAACCATATAATCCCAAAACTTTAACTGCACTTTGTAACATCATTTTTCTTGAAATACGTACTTTATGTCTTGTAGGTCTACCCAATTGTGGTCTTTGATTGGTTTGATTATGAGAACCATGATTACCATTTTCTTCATTTCCTTGGTTAGTACGTAATTGCCATTGATGAATTAAACGAGAATAACCAAATGATGTTGATTGTAAAAAGAAAATTCTTGTTTCTAATGGGAAAATAAATGGAAATTGTTTTGTTAAATGTATACTCCAACCAGGTAAGGTACCACTTGCAACAACTAATGGTTCTTCTAATTGTCTATTCAATTTAACAGTTAATTTCCAATTGGTAAAATCTTTAACTGGAATCATACTACAATTTTTTTCTAAACCACCATTACTGACAAATGAATTCATTTTAAATAAAATTTTCAATAATTTTAATATACTTATAGTAGTACTATCATAAACATTCAATTCACGTTCATTATAATTAAAATTATAATTAGTAAATGGACTTTCTTTACTAACTTCAAAATTAACTTTTCTATAAGATACATTATGTGTGGTTGACCATATTTTATTTGGTTCAATAATTTGATCTGGATGTTCTTGTAAGGAACTATAAATTGCACCATAAATTGTAGTTTCATTCGGTATAACTTCACCATTAATTAAAAATTCGATATTTAAATCATTCTTTCTATTTTCACCAGTTGTTGTTGTTTCTTCTTCATTTGGATTCATAACACCATTAACTTCTTCAAGAAATCTAAATCTTTGTTTTAAAAATGTGAAAACTGATTTAAAAGTAGCAATTGCATGAACAGATAAAATCATATTTTGCATGTTTCCTGGTAATTTATTTTGTTCATTTACATCACCTTCAGCTGTTAATTTTAATTTAATTTGATTAGCCATTATAGTTGCTTGACTTTGTTCTCTTAAATAACTTGAATTGTAATTGGTATTTCCAGCAGATACAATTTCAAAAGATTCTGATCTAGTTAATGCTTCTTGTAATTTATGAACTAATAATTTAGCATCTTTCGCATCATTACTGAAAAACACATCGGTAAATGCTTTATAACAATCATTGGTTTCAACTCCATATTCAGAAACTTCAGAACTGAAAACATTAGTTAATATTTCAATTAAACCTATTGAAATTAATTCAAAACTTGATATTTGAATATTACTTGATGCTCCATTCAAAGCAAATCTTAAACGATCCCACAAGTCTAACCATTGATCATAATGAAAACTTTTAATCTTTTTAGAATCACCTAAAGTAGATTTGATTTCTTCTAAAATACGCATATGTTCAGAATCATTATGTGAATTTCCAGAATCTTTAGTAGCTTCATATAATTTTTCAATATCTTGTCCAATACAAACGATTCTGGAGTATATACTTGAACTTGTCAATTTATATTCATATTCTTTACTTAATTCGGTATCAATGTATTTGCTTGAATAAGAAACAATATTAAAACCACCAACTAATTTTGAAGTTTCTTCTTTTTCTATTGTAACTTTATCTTTCAATTGATTTAAAATCAGGAAAACATCATTTATTAATCCTTCCTTTTCAAATGATGAAATGAACACAAAAGGTGCTTTTTCTAGAAGTACTTTAATAATTTTCAATGAACTTAATAAAAGCATTAATGCATTGATTTTATTCATATCTTCAGGAGTATTTCTAACCGGTGGAGAAATATCTTCTTCTTCTTCTTCGTCATCATCATCATCATCATCATCGTCGTCATCATCTATATTATCACTATCATTGTCGTTACTTTCGTCACTATCATCATCATTAGTATTAGTGTTCTTGGTAGAATCTTCTTCATTATTTTGAGTTTCACCTTCATCATCACTATTTAACATTTCCACATCTTCTTCTGGTTGTTTTAAATTAGAAAAATCTTTTAAAACTGTGGATTGATATTGGTTTACAACAGAAGCTAATAACCCTGCTATAGAATCGACATCTTTAATTTTAGTAAAATCATTATCAGTATTTGATGTTATAATACGATATAAATTTATAAATGCTTTTCTTCTTATTTCAGAATCCATGGTAGCTTCGAAACTTAATATTAACAATGACCAAATATCGTTTACAAATTTCCAGTAATCATTTGGAATAATGTCTTTACATAATTCTATTCTCGATTCATTAATTTCTTTTCGTTCTTCATAATCTTCAAAATTTGGTCTTAAATATAATGCATCAGATGGTGAATAATTAATTGGTAATAAATAACCAAGTAAACTTAAAAATTGTGAAATTAATTCTTTTGGTGCAGCCATCAATGCTTCTATTGAAATATTATCAAATTGTTGTTGAGTTTCAATATCATTCTTTCTGGCATATTTATTTAATGATTTAACAATAAATTGACCAATTTGACATTCACTAATTAAAATTCTTGAAACATCAACAGAAACACTTGTTAATATAATTAAAGATTTAATTAAACTTAAACAAGAACTAAAGTTTAATGCAATATTTTGAGATTCTGTACTTGTATTCAGTGATTTATTACAACTAACTAAGATCACATTAGTTAATTCTTTAAATAATAATTCTTTTTCCAGAAATAATTCATTTAAATAATCAGGTTTATTTTTAAAACATATTATAATTCTTGAAATAGTTAACCAAGCATTTTCAACAACAACTTGATCATTATGATTTCTAACTACTTCAGCAATATTATTGAAAGCTTCTTTAACCATAGGAAAATTTGTCATTGAAACGTTAGTACAAGAATTTGAAACAATTGCTAAACATTTTCTTTGAGCATGAACAGTTAAGAAGTCCAAAAATTGTAAACATGCAGTTAACCCATTATGTGATATAATACTATTATGAGAAATAGGATCTTTTGAAATCATTTCTAATGTTTGTAAAGCTTGTTCTGTTAAATCAATATATTTAATTTCTAATAATTTATTACATAATGCTGGAATTGCATTATTATTTAAAGCATCATGAATAAAATCTTGGTTAACTTCAAGAAAATTATATAAACAACGACATGCAACTAAATGTAATTCTAATTCATCTTCTAATTTTGGATCTTCCATTATTCTAACCAAACTTCTTGCCAATTTATTAGCGGGTATCAATCTTTCTGCAGTTAAACCATTCATCATTAATAATCTTTCTGATAATTCATTTAATGATTCTAATATAATATATGTATCATCTCTTTGATCTAAATTATTTACCAAAGCTTCGATTTCTCCATTATTACGTAGACCATTTCCTCCAAGAACTATTCCACCTCCCATTAATCTTTGCATAACATCCGCAAATCCACTTGCTGTACGATTATTATTGCCACTGGTATTATTACTATTATCTCTTCCTGAAAGTGCACCAATTGCTCTTAAGAATTCTGCAGTCGGATCATCATCGTCTTCTTCTTCATTATCATCATTATTTATGTCAGGATCTTCGGTTCTACGTTCTGAATGATCTCCATTATCTCTTTCATTTCTTCTTCTGGCATACATTAATTGTCGTAAAAAATCAGCGGTCTCAGGGGATCCAAATTCATTTTCTGATTCTTCATCTTCATTATTATTATCTTCATTATTATCTTCATCGTCATCTTCACCATCATCGTCATCATCATCGTTGTCGTCATCATCTTCTTCCATTATTTCTTCGTCGATATGATCCCCATCATCTTCATTTTCATCACCACTGTGGTTATGGACTAATTCAGGATGTTGAAAATCTTCAATTCCACTTCCACTACTATTATTACGTTGCAGTAATCTTCTTTGTTGAGCTTGTTGAGATAATCTTATTAATGAATCTTCTTCATCATCAGAAACATGATTTTCCTCATTTGCATCTCTAATACTAATATCGTCATCGGATTGATTATTTTCTGAAACATTTTTTGATCTTAATTCATCTTTACCTTTATGTTTAACCATGATTAAGAAAACAGATTAATATGTGTATGATAATTTGATTTGTTTTCTTTGCTAATGATTTAATTGATAATATGTATTACTTTTTTTTTTAATTTTTATTTTTTTTTTTTGGCAACAGCAGAATAGTGTATTATATTATGTGTAACTATGTTCTAACAAATTGAATATAAATTCTCTATTGATGTTGGGATACTGTTGATATTATATTGTAAAACTTTATAGCTTGAAAGTTATATATCTTAAAATCAATTATATTTTTAGTGTGGATGTTAACGGTTGTAATCTGTAATATATGATAATCTAATTTTGTTAAAGAAAAATGATTTTTTTGATTTGTCTCTTATATATTTAGCGTGGTAGTGTTTAATACTTAACAAGAATATTAAATTAAATTATTTCCTGTGGCAAAAATAAGTGTCAAAAATGGAGTGTGTCGTAAATCATTAATTTATGACATCGAGAAAATAATATGAAAAATCGTTAAATTTATTATAAGGCATACAATACAAGACAGTTTTTGTTTTAAGCCAATATTATGTCTTTAAAATGGTGTCGTAAAAACCCCTTGGTTATTTTTGGCAGTATCATCATAAGTATTCATTCAAATTGGATGATATTCACAAAATGAACAGAAATTATAGGAATTACTTATAACTACAAAACTGTAGTGAAATTTGTATTGTTATTAGAGCCTTAGATTTAGGCAGACAAATTAATTTATTTGTATTAATACTGATTTCAATAAAAAATATAAAATTATGAACACGAAAATGGAGACCAATATTGGGTAGTTTATCGTCTGATCAATAAATTATACCCTAAATGAGTAAAAAAATTTGTGTAATATTTATGGTTACGAAAGTTTTCACCAAAACATTTTAATCATATTGTGATTAAGTTTTCATTAACCGATCAAAGATTTATTGTTTGCTTGGTTGAATAATTATTCTGGTAAACCGTTAAATTAATTAACAAGATAAAAAAATTTGTTAATATTCATCCATTCTAATCTGCTGTACATAGATAAAGATAAAAGATAAAGAATTAAAACAACTTTAATGATTGTAAAATGTAATGCGCAGGTACATATTAGTATCTTCGTTGACGACCGAGTACCGTAATTGGTGTTTGTTATTGTCTCTTGAAAAAAAAATTATTGTTTGGAGTAAAGGATCAAAATTTTTAATCTCAGAATTTAGTTGCAAACGCCATTTAATCGGAATGCCATCAAACTACATGCAACTTTGAAAAAAAAAATTATCAAGAAATTAAGTAGTTGTTTTAAGATATTACATGTACATATGTACCTTTTGGTCTTCTCATCTCTGATTCATCGATTTTTCATGAAAATATTTAGATTGCAGATTAAAAGTAAATCTAGATTTAGCTTTGAAGTTTATTTTGTTTATATTTCACTATTAATAAAAAAGAAAAGAAATAAAAAGAAAAGAAAATTTCAGTCAGACACCAAAAAAAATTGAACGTCTTCAAATGCTTCAATTTTATCCGAAATAGGAAACAATCTTTTATTTGAGATGAAACTTTTCAAAGGAGACCTTATTTCAAGTTGATTTCTTGTAATGACATACTATAAATAAGAGATCCTGGTTACTGTATATATTATCTAACCCAAATCTATGATTAAATTTATATTTTTTTTATGGTCTGAAAAGTAAAATAATAAAAATTATTGGTTTTATGGGTGCGAAACCAATGATTATTATATAGTTTTGCCGCATCTATAACCACATTAAGAACTTTTGTAAAAACGTAACGTAATCAAAAAGATGTTTTGTTGATGTGTTTTGTGTTACAATTTTGTTTATTTATTTAAGTTCAATCTATTGAACTCCAAAAATCCTTTCCCATTCGTTTTGCCACCTATTTCTTCAAATGTAAGATAGTGATATGTTACGTACGACAAATATTAGAATACTTTATTAACTAAGAAAGATCCAACGAAAGGGAAATATTGAACCAACAACAACAGCTTATTAATGAAAAAAAATTTTCTTATAAAACCTTAATCGTAAAAAAACTTGACATTATTACACTCTGTACAGACTTTTTTACTTGACTGTACAGACATTTGGGCACTAAACTAAGAAAATTACCAAGTCACAACAATAACTTTAAAAGTAAAGCTAACGACAGTGAAAAAGACAACAACACAAAATAGCATTATACATTACAACAAGTATATCTTACTTATTATACATATACATAAATTAATTAATTTAAATTAATAAAAAAAGTTTACAAAACAATATGAAATATGGAAATAATTTAAGTTTTGTTTAAATTGAAATTAAAACAACAACAGAAAAATAAAAATTGAAATTAATTAGACAAGCCATTCCATTTTTTATTTTATATTATATTTTATATTTTATATTTTATTTTAAACAGAAAAAAATATTTAACGAAATTTTTAATTTATTTTTTTTTTTATTTGTTTTTACTTTTTTTTAAACAACTACTTTTTTATCTATTTATCAATAATCATTATATGAAGTATCATTTGATCATATAATTCTAATATATTACAAATCATCAACAACTCAATTATATATATATATCCAATAATTTACTAAACATTCCTTCAAGAAACCACTATTATACCCTAAAATATTATTATTATCAACTACGATAAAATATTATATACTACACTTACTAATAATTACAACACACCCACCAAAATTATATTATTAAGATAACTACTACATATACAACTCGTATTATAAAAATATTTAATTATTATATGAATATACATCATGGATGCAACAACTCATATATGTATTAAACAATTTAATGCAAGACTAGGTGATGAATTAAGTTTGAAAATTGGTGACAAAATTCAAGTTTTAGCTGATGATAGAGAATATAATGATGGATGGTATATGGGGAAAAATTTATTAACTGGTGACGTTGGTTTATACCCTAAAACTTTTACTCAAATTTTAACTAATAATAACGGTGAAGAAAAATCCTTATTAAGGTCAAGATCAAGAAGAGTTATGACCCCACCAAGTTCTAAACCTAATTTAGAATCTCATGATCCTATAAATTCAAGTAATTTGAATCCTAATAATAATAGTAATGGTAATATTGAAAATCCATATAATAAAGTTACAAGTACTGCAAATAATACTAATATTGAAAACCCTTATAATAAAATTACTACTAATAATAATAATACAAATACTTCATTGAATAATTCTTTTAATAAATTATCTATTGATGATAGTAATGGAAGTAATGGATCAACTAATAATTTACATAGTGAAATTGATCGTGCATTAGAGGAATTACAAGGATCTACTTCTAGTATATCAGAATCAAATAACAACAAATTACCAAAACAATCAAATGTTGCATCATCAAATATTAACAATAATAATAATAACAATAATAATAATAATAATAATAATAATAATAATAATACCCATAAAAGAGGTGTTTCTCAACAATCCTTAACTGATGATTTAAATCCTTTACAAGCATCTCAATGGAATCCAAAACAAGTTTCATCATATTTTGCTTTAGTTTTAGGATTTGATATGGATGTTGCAGGTAAATTTGCTAAACATAAAATTACTGGTCCAATATTATTTGAATTAGATTTGGGACATTTGAAAGAATTGGAAATTGATTCTTTTGGAACCAGATTTGAAATTCATAAAGAAATTGAAAAATTAAAAGAAATGAATTTAAGAAGTGCAAAAATTAAACAATCTAATCAACAACAATCAAGAACAAATTCACAATCAACTGGCTCAACAAATAAAAATGATACCACTACTTCTACAATGAATTCACCACCAACCGCAGCAACTACATTACAAGATACTACTCAAGATGAATCTACAAAATCAAATCAAACACAATTAATGCCATCTGCAATATTAAATGATACTAATACTACCACTGCAACAGCAAGTACCTACAAACATCAAAGAACCAATTCTCAATCAATGGATGATTTATCATATAATAAAAATGGATCATTTTTATCACCAAGAAAACCACCTCAACCACCAGCAGAAGGAAGTCCATTAAATACAAATTATAAATTTGGTTCAGGAAGTGTCTCCAATACTAATAATGATGTTGAACCTCATTATGGTTTATATATGACACGTACAAATGCTTCAAGTCATGCTTTAGGGGCATCAAGACCTGCTTCATCTGTATATGACGTTGGATCTCAACATAATAGAAATACTTCACAAAGTTCATATTATCGTCAACATCATAAAAGAAATTCTTCTGCAGCCAATCAACATAAAAGACATTCTTCGTTATTTTCATTTTTATCAGGTGGTGATGAAAATAAACCTGGTGCAGGTAATACACCAATGATTATATCTACTGGTAAATTTAAAGATGATGACAAATTAGTTTCCCCAGCCCAAATAAAACGTGAATATGGTTCACAAAGTGCATCTACTACACCTAAAAGAAAATCTCAATTATTTGATTTTGCAAATTCACCAGTTGATATAGATGATGCAAATCTTTCACCAAAAAAACTGAATTCTGTATCAGGTAGATCAAAATCTATAGAAATATTAAGAAATGATGAAAAAAGATCAGCAAGTGATTCAGCTGCTATAACAAATGTAAGACCTGGTGCATCAAGATTGAAAAGTTTACGTACTGTATCTACTCAAAATTTCCGTAATTTAACTGGTTCTAAAAAACTGAAAACTTCAGCATTTCAAGAAGGTATACGTGATGTTACTCCTGATGAAGCTATAAAATCTGCAAATTATTCTGGTTATATGTCTAAACGTTCAAGTAATACTTTGGGTTGGAGAACAAGATATTTTACATTGCATGGTACAAGATTATCTTATTTTACATCATTAAAAGATAGAAAAGAAAAAGGTTTAATTGATATTACTGCTCATAAAGTTATACCTATAAATAGTGAAAGTGAAGAAGCAGAAAAAACTGATAGATATGCTGCAATTTATGCATCAACTACATTTGCTGGTAATTATTGTTTTAAATTAGTTCCACCTGCTCCTGGTTTTAAGAAAGGTTTAACATTTACTCAACCTAAAACTCATTATTTTGCTGTTGAAAGTGAAGAAGATATGAGAGGTTGGATTAAAGCTTTAATGACTGCTACAATTGATATTGATGATTCAGTTCCGGTAGTAAGTAGTTGTTCAACTCCAACTGTTAGTTTGGCTAAAGCACAAGAAATGTTGGCTAAAGCAAGAGAAGAAAATAAATTAAAAGATGAAGAATTGAGAGCAAAAGGTTATTTGAGAGGTGATGAAAGTTTTATGAATGATTCATCTTTTCAATCATCAATGTATAATTCAACAACATTAGATGGTACTACAGTGGATACAGAAGTTCCAAAATTATCTATTGATACAAAAAAACGTGTATCAAGTAATGGACCAGCAACACCACTGATACCTAGATCAACAAGTCAAAGTGGAGGTTTTGCATCCCCATATTTATTAGCTTCTGGTTTATTATCACCAAGATCTGGTAATCAATCATCACCAAATGGTACTCCAACTACAACAAATTCAGGATATTTTGCTGATAACCATGAAAGTTTAAGACCACCATCACGTCAAAATTCTCAATATAATAGCTTTAATGGTAATACTACTATTGGAACACCATATTTAAGTATGTCATCAAATTCTTCTCAACCTACTAGTAATAAAGAAACTAATGGTTCAAGTCCAAAAAGTGAAGATTCAAAATCTATATTTGCTAATTCTACCGGGAGAGTACTTAGTGGGTCTCGTAAAAAGGATAAGATGTTAGCATATAGTAGTGATGGATCAGGTAGTCATACTTTTTATATTAAATCAAAAAAGTAAAGAAAATTTAAAAGTTCAAATAAAAAAAATAAAATAAAATAAAAAAAAGTAGAAAATAGATATGTTGATTATGCTTACTTTTTACTTTTTATTATACGATATATAATTATATAGTTCTTCTTAATTCATTTTAATGTATATTTTTTATAATTTTATAAAAGTAATTGATAAGAAATATTTGATAATGGTTAAGCAAACCATACTAAAATATAACAAAAAACATCAACAGAAAAATAAAAAAAAAAAAAAAAAAAAAAAAAAAAAAAAAAAAAAAAAAAAAAAAAAAAAAAAAAAAAAAAAAAAAATAAATCATAATAAACAAAACAAAAAATTTGTGAAATTATCAATAAATAGAAAACCACACCAAAATATAGAACATCTCAAATAAGGAAACACACCTTAGCAACACCAACCACCAAGATATATATATAAAAATGCAGTCTAATGAAGATACAACTCCAAATATACAATATATGGAACAATATTTAAGATCATTAATAATTCAATCATTAGATAATTTTAATTATAAAAATTCGGAATTTATAAGTGAGAGATTATTATCACTAGATGAAAATAATTTAGATTCATTATATTTATATTGTTTAACATTATATCGACAAAATAAAATAAAATCATGTTATTTTAAATTAGTTGAATTAATTAATAATCAAGGATTAAGTCATTTAGGTTGTTCATTTATATTTGGTAAATGTTGTCTTGAATTGAATAAATTTAAAGAAGGTATTTATCAATTAATTAAAATTAAATCATTATATGAAAATAATAATAATAATAATAATCGATTTTGTAATAATAAATTTGATTATGAAAATAATAGAAATATAATACCTGATAATTCATCAATTTTTCATTTATTAGGAGATTTATATCGTGGTATAAATGATGTTAGAAATAGTTGTTTAAATTATACACAATCATTACATTTAAATCAATTTAATTTTGAAGCATTTCAAGAATTATGTAAATTAGGAGTTAATGTACGAGTTAAAAGTATATTTAAAATTCATAATCATAATGATGATATAGTTAAAAATGAATTTGATTTAACTAATCCATTTGCTGATAAAAAAATTCAACCAATAATTAAAACTCCAACTATTCATGTTGATGAAACATTTAATTTTTCAACACCAAGAATTAAAAATGCAACTATACCAGATGCACCATTAAGAAAATCAAATTTAAATACAAATGGAAATAATGGAATTGGAAATGGAAATGGGAATGGGAATGGGAATGGTTCAAATAGTGCAAATTCTGAATTTGAATTTACAAAACCAATATATCCTGATGAAAAAAAGAAAAATCGAACATATTCAAAAATTACATCACGATTAATTTCTCAACCTCAATCACAATCACAATCTCAACAACAACAAGAAACTCCTAAAAAAAGAAATTTAAAAAGAAATAGTTCAATAACTTCTGAAGTTCCAATAGTGACAAATTCATCATCTTCAAATTCTTCAAATTTATTAATAAATAAAGAAATTGAAAAAACTGAAAAATATTTATTAAAATCTTTTATGATTTATGGTAAAGCTTTTAAAAGTTTATGTAAATATGATTGTTATAAATCTATACGAATATTAGAAACTTCATTAAATGATAATGAAAAAAATACACCTTGGGTATTAAGTAAATTAGGTAAATTACATTATGAAATTGTTAATTATAAACAATCAGAATATTATTTTAATAAATTAAGAAAATTAGATCGTACAAGATTAGAAGATATGGAATATTTTTCAACTTTATTATGGCATTTACATAAAAAAGTTGAATTAACTTATTTATCAAATGAATTACATGATTTAAATCCAAATTCTCCAATTACTTGGTGTACTATAGGAAATTTATTTTCTTTAAATCATGAACCTGATGAAGCTATAAAATGTTTTAATAAAGCAATTAAATTAGATAATAAATTTACTTATGCTTATACTTTAAAAGGTCATGAATATTTTGGTAATGATAATTATGAAACTGCATTGGAAAATTTTAGAATTAGTTTATTATTAGATCCAAGACATTATAATGCATTATATGGAATTGGAATGGTTTATATAAATTTAGCTGATTATCAAAAAGCTGATTATCATTTTAGAAAAGCTGTATCAATAAATCCAATAAATATTATATTAATATGTTGTGTTGGTATGGTATTAGAAAAATTAAATAAAAAATCATTAGCTTTAAAACAATATGAATTAGCTAATAAATTACAACCTTTAAATCCTTTACCAATATTTAAAAAAGCTCAATTATTATTTTCTCAACAACAATATAATTTAGCACTTAAAAATTTTGAAATTTTAAAAAATTTAGCACCTGATGAAGCAAGTGTACATTTCTTATTAGGACAATTATATAATTTACAAGGTGATAAATTTCTGGCAATTAGAGAATTTACAATAGCTTTGAATTTAGATCCGAAAGGTAATTATTTGATTAGAGAAGCAATGGAATCTTTGAAAGATAAGTAGAATTATAAAATAAATAAATATATATATATCAACAAGGTAAAATTATTTTGTACTGTTTTTCAGCAAAAATTGATGCAAAAAAAAAAAAAAAAAAAATTCTATATAAAAAATCAATTGAATTGTTATATACAACTCTGTAATTTTGAACTAATTATATAATCAATGTTCATTATAATGGAGAAAATCTTTATTGACTAAACGAAATTAACATGCCGAGAAATATAATTTTACTACCGCCACCACATATGCCCGATCGCTACCTGAGATCAGCGATTGATTAATTCTGTGATGGTTTAAGAATTACACAAGGATGTATCAAATTTATAACAAAACGGGTTTCATTATCCTATTCTCGATGTATAGAATTTACTATACTTTCACAAAAAGCCAATTTTTAATTGGTGAAAGTTAATTTTTTATGCCAAGTTAAGAAGTCAAAAAATAGAAACATGGATATTTCAACTACGTGTCAAACTATACATTAGAGACTTAATTAATCAACTATATCGTCAAAAATAATAACTACGATCAAATCCTGAACCATTTCATTTAATATAATGCCAAGTTTTAAGTACAAGTAACTTGATTTGGACGTGTTGAAATATTTTAGATAGAATAAAAAAATGAAGAACTAAAAAGTTAAATATACATCACAAAAACAGCAGCAAAGAAAAGAAAAAAAATAAAGCCATGTTTCATACTTAAATCTATTTGACGTATGATACATACCAAATCGTATATAGATCAATTACAGATTAATATGTATTACTTACATATGATATATGTATATTGATAATTAATTTATCTTCTAATTTAATTTAATTTTATGGCTAGTGTGGAAGGAAGTCCAAATGTATGTCTAATCTTAATTTATAAAAGCAAAACAAAATATACAAATCGTAGACTAAAATATAACACACAACACATCCCAAAAAAAAACAATTATTTTGTAAGGGTTTTGGCTTTTCTCTTTTTTCTTCTAACTAAAAAAAAACAACACACGATTTATCCATTTATTATACATACAACTATCGTAACTTTCAATATCAAATTGAAAAGTTTTCCAATTGAAAACAATTACACTCGCTAAATCTAATCATCAACCATTGTTCCAATTCCAATTCCAATTTAAATAAATTGTGAAACCAATAAAAAGAGGCAAAAAAAAAAATTCAAGAGTTTCAATTTATCACATACCATACCATACATATAATATACCCACAACACACAACAAACAAATCATGATTAATCTAATATATCTATATTTACTAAGTTTTTTAATAACAAGAATAAATGGATTTGATTTAGGATTAGAACCAAAATCTTATAGATTTGGAGATAAAGTAGATTTATTAACTAATAAAATTGAATCAGATAAAACTCAATTACCATATAGTTATCATTCATTACCATTTGTATGTCCACCAATGAATGGTGCAAAACCAGTACATTTATCATTAGGAGAAATAATAAAAGGTGATAGAATTTGGCAACTGGGTTATGATTTACAATTTGGAGTAGATATGCCATGTAATCGATTATGTGATTTACGAGCATCTGAAAGAGGTATAAAAAGAGCTGATGATTTAATTAAAGATGGTTATGTAGTTCATTGGTTAATTGATGGATTACCTGGTGCAACTACTTTTGAAAGTTCAAATCATAAAAATAAATATTATGCCGCTGGTTTTCCTTTAGGTTTTATTGATAATAGTATTAGTTATATATATAATCATGTTATGTTAGTTATTAGATATCATAGAATTAAAGGTACTGATAATAATGTAATTGTTGGTTTTGAAGTTTATCCAAAAAGTGTTATAAATGAAGAATGTCCAGGTTCTTCAAAAACTTATCAAAATTTTGCAATTAAATATAAAAAAGATGAAAAAGGTAATTTAGTTAAAGAAAAAACTTTAATACCTTATACTTATTCTGTTTATTGGAGAGAAGATAAATCAATTGATTATGATTCAAGATGGGATTTATATTATGAAAATGAAACAAATGGTGCTCATGTTCATATTCATTGGATATCATTTATAAATTCATTAATTTTAATATTTTTAGCTTCATTAATTGTTATGATTGTACTTTTTAAAATTTTAAAAAAAGATATTCAATCACCAACATTACCTGTTAATAATCAAGATGAAAAAAATAATGTTGGTGGTGGTTGGAAAAATTTAATTAATGATGTTAATAAAAAACCTAATGCATCATTATTTTTAACTGTTTTAGTATCAGCTGGTATTCAAATGTTTATTGCAATTTTTGGTGTTATAATAATTTTTATGATAAATTCTATTGGTAATAAAAATTCATTTTTTAATAATCATCAAGGTGCATTCTTTTCTTTATCAATATTTTGTTTTATTGGATCAGGATTTATAAGTTCTTATTCAGGTATAATTTTACATAAAATTATTAATGGTGATAATATTAATATTTCTTATGATATTTTTAAAACTATTATTTTATCATTATTATTTAGTGCTGCATTACCTGCATTTTTATTTATTTTAATATTTATTTTAAATTTTTTTGTATGGGCAAAAGAATCATCAACTGCTTTACCATTTGGTACAATTGTTGTATTCTTATTATTATTTATTTTAATTCAATGTCCTTTAGGAATTATTGGAGGTTATTATGCAAATATTAAAAAATTTCCATCAACTAAAACTCCTCAACCATCAAGTCCAACTATTGAAACACATTTTAATAAAACTATATTAATACCTACAAGTCAAACAATTATGACATATTTAAAAAGAGTTTTAATTTATGGTTTAATACCATTTGGTATTGTATATGTTGAATTACTTTTCATTTTTAATTCACTTTGGTTAGAAAAGACTACATTTTATTATATGTATGGATTTTTATTCTTTACAACGATAATGTTGATTATAATTATTATTGAATCAACTATTATTTCTATATACATTGCATTAGTATTATATAATGATCCAAATTGGTATTGGTTATCATTTCAAGTTGGATCTAGTATTGGTTGGTACATATATATTTATTCATTATACTACTTTATAAATTATTTAAATGTTGATGATTTTGTTAGTACTTTATTATTTTTTAGTTATATGGGATTAGCTTGTTTCTTAATTGGTATAACTGGAGGTGCTGTTGGATTATTAACTGGTTTAATATTTATTAGAAAGATATATGGAGCAATAAAAGTTGATTAAAAAAAAAAAAAAAGAGAAAAAGAAAATAGAACACATATTTAATTTATTATAGACATGTAAATTTATAATTTTGATAATTTATATCATGACGTATATTTTTTTATAATATGAATTTTTGTTTTTTTATATTTTTTCTCTGAAAGTATATAAACTTTAAATAATTGTTTAATCTAATGATGAAGCACCAGTAATAATATCAACTAATTCATTAGTAATAACAGCTTGTCTAGTTCTGTTATATAAGATAGAGTAACTGTTGATCATATCACCAGCATTTTTAGATGCATTATCCATAGCATTTCTTCTAGCAGAAATTTCAGAAGCATAACCTTCAGCCATAGCAGTTAATAAATTATTAGCAAAAGAAAATTCTGAAATATCTTTTGAAATTTCTTCATTTTCTAATTCATATTTATTAATACCTGGAGCATTAGCAATAGCTTCAGATGTAAAAACTGAAAATTGTGATGGTTCAAATGAAACACCTGAAACAAATTTATTATAAATAATTTCAACATTTTCATATTCACCTAATTTTGTAATTTCATCAGCAATTAATGCAACTTCAGTAAAATTTGGAGCTTCTTTACCAATACCACTAAAAGCTAATTTTAATTTATCATGATGAGTTCTTGATAATTGAGCTTTAACTTTATCACCAATGGCAACAAGATCAACATTACCATTTAAAGCTTCAGTTCTTTTTCTTGCAGCTTTTGCAACTTGAGAATGAATTGAACCACATAAACCTTTATCTGATGAAACAACAACTAATAAAGTTTTTTCTGTAGGTTCAGCTTTTTCAATTTCTGCTTCTGATTGAGCTGGATCAGCATTTTTATTGAATTCAATTTCTGATTCATTGAAAACTCTTGATGCTTCCATAGCTCTTTGAGCTTTATTTAATCTAGTTGATGCAACAATTTTCATAGTATTGGTGATTTTTTCAATATTTTTAATGGATTTTAATCTCATTTCAATTTCACGCAAAGTAGCATAGTTTCTAAACATTCAATTGTTAGTATATATGTTTTTTATTTAATATTGGGATATATATATTACATTTATTCAATTCAATTGTTCATTTGAAATTAATTTAATTTGTTGTTGTTGTTGTCCCATTGAATAATTAACTCGTGCAAACATTTAATTAATATCCCAATTTTAGTTGTATATATATGTTGAAATGGTAATTGAACATACCTTGCAAGTGGAGTTGCTGAACGAGCAACTTGAGTGGCACCTAAACGAAACATTGTATGAATAGATATACTTGTTTAATTGAAGTTGATTCAATGTTAAATGTTGAACTGAAGTTTTTTTTTTCACTTGTTATTTGCTTGGTGGGTGTAGTGTAAAATGAATATTTGTTAGGAGCAGAAAAAATTAACTATGTGTACTAATAGTTTTTAAAAATTCCAATCCGGTAGTTCTCAAGTTCTTTGGATCAATTTCATTGGGCGAAATTTGTTCCTATATAAAGTTTATTGTGTACTCGCACGACATATTTTAGTTTAGCCCAAGGCATCTATATATATGTATATAGACAGAGACCAATATCTACAATTCTATAATGATTCTAATTTACAATGAATTTTTTTAGTTTTTTGATTGATACTATAAATAGGAGTTATTAAATATATATATATATATGAATATTTAATGTCTATAATTAACTTGTGTGTAATAGTAGATAGGTTAATTATAAAAAATGGATTTTATTGGTGAAAAGTAAATATTGTATTTATACAAAATATTAGTTGATTATATTGATTTTAAATAGTTATATGCTAAATGGTAAGATATTGATAAATGAATTGTTCTCTTATGACTTTATGTTTATTCTTCTGGGTTTATGGTTCATGAAATTAACTAAAATGATTTAATATGTAATAAAAAAAAAATTGGACTCTATTTCTTGTTATTTCGTGTATTTATTTAGAAGGATCATTCTTTTGGTAACCTTGATAACCTTGTATTGGATAAGTTTCCAACATTTTTAAATATTTCAATATTAATGATTTACAATTTCTACCAGCATCATCTTGATGATATTGTTTACATTTTCTAACTGCTTCATGAGTAACTCTTAATTCATATACTCTTATCCATTGTTCTCTTAACATTGATTTTCTTGCTGCTTCAACTTCTGTTAAATTATCATAATTAATATCATCAAATGATACCAATTCTGGTCTTTTGTGATTTTCATAACTATCCAATTTTCCTAATAATTAGTTAGTACAAGTAACTTTAAAAATAATGAAATTTTACTGGGTATATACATTTATAAATATCTATATTTGTATATATCCTGTTTATTTTGTCTAACATACCCATTATGTATTATATTTATATTGTTATCTATTAATCAGTCTTGATGATCAATTGTTTGATGGTATATAAATTTTCCAGGTAATACAAAAAAGATGTAATTTAACTGGACCAAAATTGAACCCTGATACACGCCCAAAGAAGAAAAAATTATTATCGGTTTTAGTACGCCAAATATTTCTTGATCTGCAAAAAAGGAAAAAGAAAAAATAACAAGTAACACCATTTAACTTAAGTTTTCAATTAATTTCGTGTTTATTTTAGAATTGAAAAATTTTGGAATTGGTTCGTCATTTCTTGATCTTATAAAAGTAAACAAAAATAAAATTAAATATATCATTGATTGATTATTAAATAAGTGGTTGCGAAAAAGATGTCGGAAGAAAATTCATCAGTAACTACTAATAATACTACCGAAATTGAAAAATCAGAGATCTTCAGATTCAATGCTAGTATAATTTCATATCTACATACTATATTAGCTACTTCAGCTTTTATATGTGCATTAATTGTTGCATCATTTTTGCACTATCATAAAATTGTTGAAAATTCATCATTTGGTTATCCTGATGAATGGTTTCCAAGTGTTTCAGCAACCATTGGTGATAGATATCCTGAAAGATCTGTTTTTCAAATTATAATTGCATTAACTGCTGGTCCAAGATTTTTATTATTAGCATTTACTTTTATTAGTTTATTTAAAAAAAATACTTATTTACCTTATGTTGGTTTAATTTCAGGTACTTTAAGAACTTTTACTGCAGGTGGTTGGATGTATATAACATCAACTGATGATCATGATGCTCATGATGTTTTCATGATTGGTTATATTGTATTAACTATCCCATGGACAGTTTCAACTACTTTATTATCTCAAAAAGGTTCATTTCAAAGAAAAGCAAGATTTTATTCAGCTATAACATTTTTTGGTACTTTAATTCCTTTAATTTATTGGTTCATTCAACATAAAGTTCATGTAAGACCTGGTGCTTATTCAATTTATGCATATTTTGAATGGAGTTTAATTTTATTGGATATTTTATTTGATGCTTGGACAGCTATTGATTTTAAAAAAATTGATGTATCAATTAATGGTTCAGGTATTGAATTACAGCAAAAAAAAAAGTCCGTTGAAATTAAATCAGATAATAAAATTAATGAAACTGGTGAAGATTTCACTAATTTTGAATTATTAATTAATTTGATAAATTCATATATTCATTGGAGTGTTGTTACTTCATTATTTTTATGTGTCTGGTACTTCCCATTATGGCATATGGGTTTATCTGGTTATGAAGCTGCTATAATATCTATGTTTTTAGCTCCATTATTGATAATAGTTCCTTCATTCCGTAATTATTTAGCAAAACATCCATCTTATACTAGAACATTGACTGTCTTATTAGGTGTTGGTGCTTATAAAATTGAAGATCCTGAACAAAGATTAATTTCAGTTAGTATTGCATCAGCTTTTACAGTCCTGTCTACAATTGTAGAATTTGGTGCATTATCTAATCAACCTAAAAAAATCAACTCATATGTTATAACATTTTTCTTAGGTTTGTTAACAAGTTCAATTTCTAAATATTTCAATTATGCAAATAATCCAATTTGGCCAATTATGAATAAAGATAATGGTGGATATAATGCCATTGGTATATTTTTGGGATTATTAGGAGCATTTTTTACACCAACTTTTATTGCTAAAGATTTAAAATCTAAAACAGTTGTTAAACCAGGTGGTTCATTAATTTTAGCTGCATTTGGATTTGGTGGATTTTATTATTCAATAGTATCATTTTTATCAGATTCTGGTACTATGGCAATTTGGAGTTGGGAAGGTTATCCAATTAGAGGACCAACTCCAATTACTGGTGGTATTGTTCAATTCATTGTCTTTATGTTAGGTATTTTCGCTATTTCTAAATCACATCCAAATTTCTTTAGTAGTTGGAATTATAATTTAATTGTTGGTGGTGGATCAGCATTAATTTTATATAATTTTAAACATTGGATTGGATTTTTGGGATCAGCTGTTTACACGTTTTACTTGGTTTCCATTGGTCCAATTATTTGGCAATCAATTAGTGGATATAATCCAACTAGTTCTTTCTTTATCGGTTTCTTTATACATATTGTATTAGGTTTAGGAAGTGTTTGGATTGTTGCATATGCTTTTGTACCAGGTGGACCATTATTAAGAGAAAGAACTGATATAATATTAGGTATATCTTATTTATCTATTTTATTGGGTGTTTTAAATTATAATTTAAGAAAAAGTGAAATTACAAAAATAAATTTTTCAAGTTCTAAATTATTTAAACAAGTTTTCACTATATTAACAATCTTATTGGCATTAGTTATATCTATTTTTATTAAAAGATATCCAACATCTGCACCAAAACCATATAATGAAGAATCTAGTAGTTTTAGTGCTGGTATTTGGTGTGTTCATTTTGGATTAGATAATGATATGTGGTCTAGTGAAACAAGAATGAAAAATTTAATTGAAGAAGCAGAATTGGATATTATTGGTTTATTAGAAACTGATACTCAAAGATTAATTGGAGGTAATAGAGATTTTACTCAAAAAATTGCTGAAGAATTAGGTATGTATGTTGATTATGGTCCAGGTCCAAATAAACATACATGGGGTTGTGCATTATTATCAAAATTTCCTATTATTGAATCAAGTCATCATTTATTACCATCACCAGTTGGTGAATTAGCACCAGCTATACATGCAACATTAGATATTTTTGGTGAATTAGTTGATGTTGTTGTATTCCATTCTGGTCAAGAAGAAGATGAAGAAGATCGTAGATTACAAAGTTTATATTTACAAGAACTTATGGGAAATTCTCAAAGACCATTAATATTATTAAGTTATTTAGTAACTGAACCATTGGTTAATAATTATAATACTTATGTTTCAAAAGAATCAAGAATGTATGATATTGATTCAACTGATTGGGATAGATGGTGTGAATATATTTTATTTAGACAATTGAAAAAAGTTGCATATGCAAGAATTTCAAGATCAACTATAACTGATACAGAATTACAAATTGCTAAATTTAAATTATTAAATGATTTTGAATGGAATGATCAAGATCAAGATTGGGATTTTTATTATGGAAATAATTTCATTAATGAAGATCAAATCGATGAAAATTTAAGAATGCCACAATTATTTAGAGGTGATGGTGTTAGAGGTCATAGATATCATGTATTTGATGAACCAAGATATTTTGCTCAAGAAAAATGGCAAGTAAGACGTGAAGAAGAAGAAGAAGATCAAACTGAAGAACAACAAACTGAAGAAAATGAATATAATGAAGAATAATGAATTATGTATAGATAAATATTTAAAGCTTTTTTTAAAAATAAAAATTAATTAATTTCTTTTGTAATAAAAAAGAATCTATATACAGCGTTATTGTAATAATCCTTGAGATTCAGCAAAAGCTTCTACTTGTTCAGGAGTTTCATTATTTTCTTCCTGACTATTTCTTAATTGATATAATCTAATTTTTTTTCTAATTCTTTTTAATTGCCATTTTATTGGTACTAAAGGTAAAATACCATGTCTTTCTTCATATAATTTAATTTTTAACCAAAATATAACAAATAACCAATATAAAATATAAGTACTAACACTTCCATAAGTTGCTGAATTGGTCCAACCAACAATTGCATTTAAAACCATCCACCAACCATCAGTTAATCCATTACAACAATTTACATGCCAAACAGAATTTACAATATCATAAGATCCTGGACCTGAACCAGTTTCACTAATATCTAATCCACCACATTTTCTAACAAAACTTTCTAATTCTAAAAACCAAACACCTCTACTTATTAAACCAGCACTTACAATATAAAGAAAACATGTCAGACAAATTAAAAAATATTGTAATGATAATTTATTACCACCTTTATACAAGAAATAACCAATGATTGAACCAAATGAAATACCACAAATGATTGATAATGGAATTGAAGTTAATGGTTGTGACATACCTATACCTCCAATGAAAACTACTGCTTCTAAACCTTCTCTTAATGTAGTTATTAAAGGTAAAATAGCTAAGAAATATTTCTTACTAAATCCTTGTTTCTTCTTATTATGTTGTTTCTTTATTGGTTGTTGTTGTTGTTGAGATGAAGAAGTTAATGGAATATTTTCACTTTCTGAAGATGATCTGACGCCGCCATAAGATACAGGTATATCATCATCATCATCATCATCACCAATTTTGGCAATTTCTTCTTCACCTTCTTCATCATGATTAATTTGATCATCATAAGCGTCACCTAATTTAATCCACCATTTTAATTTCATAACTTTATTAATACGTAATAATCCAATGCCCATAATTGTAATTATAATACTTGATAAAATTGAAAATATACCTTCCCATAAACGTTCAGCATATGACCAATAATCTTTTCCAATGAAATAAAATGCAAGAATAAATATTAGTCCAATTAAAAAACATATAAATAAACCTAATATGGCACCTAACCAAACTTGTAATTTTAATTTACGTTGAACTTTTTCTAAATGAGTTGTTGATTCATTATTATTTTGTGATGAAATTGATGGTTTATTATGAGATCTTTGATTAATAAATGATAATAAAACTGATATAATTATTGCCGTTTCTAATGTTTCTCTTAGTATAATAAAAAAGATTTGAATTGAAAAAAAATCTTCAAATTCAATCATTATTTGATCTTCAGTTTATTATTCAATCTTATTTCTTCAAAATAAAAAAGAAATATATAAAGAAAATCAAAGTAAAGAAAAGAAAAATCTAAAGAAGAACTTTTAACCCTTTTTTACTCTTTTTCTATTTCCAATTTTTTAGAGTTTTATTTTGATGTAAAAATTTTGTTACCTTTTTTTTTCACTAAAAGAGAAGATGGAATGAGAATGAGAATGAGAACACTCTAAGATGTAATGTGCAACCAAACTAATACCAAAACCCAAACCTTTAACACCAACCGCATCACATCAAAGATTAGAACGAAAAAAAAATAATAATTAGTCGATTTCAAAAATATTATTATATTCATTAATTAAGTAATGGTATGTTATTTATTTATTTATTATGATTATTATTTTTATATCTATTTAAATATTATCTAAAAAAAAAAAACGTAACTAGAATTCATAGTCAAAATATATGGACTAATATTGTAAAAAGTAAAAAAATCAGAATTAAAGATAGTGGGAAACCAAACTAAACTTACTCTAACGAATAGGAAATTCAATTGTAGCAGTTAAACAAGTGATATATTCATCATCTTTAGTATAAGCTCTAGCATTAACAATATATTTACCTGGAGGAACTTCTTCAGGAATTTCAACAACTTTTGAAATAACTTGATAACCTTTTTGAATAGGACATTCTAAATCAACTTTTTTAATTTCTTCACATAAATCAAATGTTTGATGAATTAATTTAATAAATCCATATCTAACATCAACTTCAACATATGCACCATCTTCAATTGTTTTGGATATAGTTCCTTTAGCAGTAAAAGTTAAATTTGTACCAGCTTCTGGAGGATTTGGTGAAACAACAACTTCATATAATGATAATAATTGAGATTCTGTAAAATCACAAATTTCAATTGGTGAATCACCTGGTACTGGTTTTGAATTACCTAATTGATTGGTTAAAGGTTGATCAAATTCAAATATTTTTTGTAAACCTTCTTGTGGTTTAAAAATTGCTATTGCTTTATCTAAATATGAATTAAAAAATGATAAACCTTGAACTGTAGTCGATACAGTAAGTGTAGTTAAGACAATACTTTTAAATGAAACCATTGTTGTAATACGTTATACAAATAAGGAACGAATGTAAAAGATGGATGAACAATTGTTTAAAAATGAATGATAAGAAGTCGTTGAAAGTCCAGTAAAATATAATCTTGTAATTTAATTTAATTTAATAAATTAATTAATTGTGGTTGTGACCCAAAAGAAAAAATAAATAAAATAAATTATTATCTTTGCCCTTCTCGGTTTTTTTTTTTTTTTCTTGTATTAGTTAATTAATTAAATTGTTGTACTATGTATTATATGTATCATGTATAGTATGTTATTGAGAGGAGAGGTATGTATGGATGCAAATCTATATATTACTTTTGTTATCCAATTATCTACAACAAACAATGGGGCTGTTTTAATCATATTATGTATATTACGTATATATATTATATTATATTTATTATATTATTTTAATTCTTTTATTTAACCTGATATAATCAAATTAGCTGTCATAGTATCAAAACGTTCTCTAATTAATTTTGCTTCAATTTCTAATAATTCATGATATAATTCTTCACCTTTTGATCCATTCTTTTCTAACATTTCTTGTAATTTAGCTCTTGATAATTTCCAAACACTAGAATCATTAACTGTAGTATATGTAAATTGTCTATATTGTGAAACATCATCAAAATCTCCAAATGCAACTAAAGGTAAAATACTACTATGTAATTCTCTACCTTCACTTTCAAATTTAACAACAGCTCTAATTAATCCTGATTCAACAATAAAAAATGCTGGTTCATCATTTAATGTATCATAAAATTGAAAATTTTCTGGTATTTGTTCTTTTATAAAATAAGGTGCTAAAGGTGCCCAAAATTCTGCATCTTTTTTAGATAATCCTTGGAAAGTTATCATCATTAATGGTAATGGTTGTTGTTGAAATAATGAATTTTGATTAGAATGATATTTTGATTGAGTTTTTTGTTCATCATAAACAGTTTTACTAGCTGCTTGATAAACTTGAGTTGTTCTAGGTGTACCAAATGCTCCACCATAAGATGACATAATTTTATTACTAAATGATGAAGGTGATTGAATTGAGGGTTTTGGAGTTACAACTGATGGAACAGATCTAGAATTAGTACTACTATTTCTTTTCTTTAAAGATCTATAAGTCTTTAAAAATGAATTTTCACACCATTCTAATGCATAATTTAATGAACTAAATAATTCAATTGGTGAATTACTATTTTCAAAAACTCCTGCATCTCTTAATCCTTTAATAGTATCATCTTCTTCAACAACTGATGAAATAATTAATTGAGTTCTAAATTCATTTGTTAAATTTAAAATTCTTCTAAAACCTTCTGCTGCTGAAAAATCTAATGATATAACACCTTTCATATCAATAATTAAATATTTAATTGGATTAAGTTTAAATTTATCATGTTCAAAAATTTGTCTAATTTCTTTTTCAACTCCTCCAATTGATCCAAAAAATATAGTACCTTGTAATTTGACAATACAAATTTGTTCACCAACATTTTTCAAAAATTCTTGTTGTTTTGGATGTCTTAAAACTGTAGATCTTGCTACATTTCCTGAATAAATACCTTGAACAACTGGTGTTCTACCTGCTTCAACAACAAATGATAAACAAGCCAATAATATACCAATACCAATACCAGCTACAAAATCAACTGCACCCATTGTAACAACAATAATTATAATTGTAGTATATTCAATTTTTCTTAATCTACCCCAAGTATCATAAATTGATTCTTTTAATAATTCATACCCTAATAAATAAATCAATGCACCAACAACACATACTGGGATATATCCAATAACTACTGGTCCTGCCATCATAACAATACCAGTTGCTATAGCTAACAAAACTCCAGCAAATCTATCATCTGCACCTGCTCTAATAAATAATACTGAATTTGTATAAACAAGATAATTTTGAATTGAACCTACCAAACCTGAAATTGCATTTGAATAACCATGTGCAACTAATTCTCTATCAACATCAATTTCATCTATACCAACTGAAACAGCTAATGCTGGAACATTAATTGGTACATGTAAAATACCAAAAAATGTTAATGCTAACATAGTTGGTAATTGTCTTAAAATACAAAACCAATCAACTAAATTAAATTTATATAATTCATAAAATTCATACCATGGTTCATCATCTTCAACTGCTGGGAAAACCCATCCAGCATCTCTAGCATTTGATAAAGTATAATTTGGAATAAATAATACAATAACATGAAATAGTATAAATACACTTATAAAATATAATGGTACCAATAATGAATTACGATATCTATGTTGTAATAAAATCAAAATTACCGCTAATAATAATGGAATTGTCCATTCTAAAAATGTAATATAATTGAAAAATAAATATTTAAATGTCTCATAATTATAAGTTAATCCACCTTCTAATCTTGAACTAACTTCAATACCTGTAGCTACTAAGAAATAACCAACACCACCAATACATCCAACTAAAATATGTCTTGGGAAAAATCCAACTAAAACACCTAATTTTAATTTACCTAATAAAAAGAATACTAAACCTGTAACAATTGAAGATAAAGCATATGAAGTAATAGTAGTTGCAATTATAGCATCATCAGTTTTATCAGACATTTCTTTAGCTATTGCTAATGCCATAGTATGAAAAAATGGAGTAACTTCAATCATTTCAGAACCAATACCTGCTTTAAAAGCAGATCCTCCTAATGAATAAACCAATTGTGATACAATACATGACATATAAAACATTGATAAACCAGCAGGTGCTAATTTAGCAAATATTTGTTCACCAATTGGAAACATAATCATACCATATGATAAACCATCTAAAATATTTAATAAAGTACCTAAGAATACTCCAGGTAAATAATGAATTGGTTTTAATAAATAATTATGCAATTTTGATGGTTCAACACCTACTTTAGGTGGTGATATAACATGTGATGATGGATATTGATCTGGTTGACCTGATTTTTTATCGGGTATTGATGGTTTACTTATACCAATTTCAGCTTCATCATATAAATGTTCTTGTTGTTCTTGTTGTAGATCAGAATAAAATTTTTTTGGTGATGTTGATAATAAAGGAGTAGTACTTGCAAAAGTTTGAAATGATTGTCTTCTAGTTCCAATTGGAGTTGGTTTTGTTGTTGAATGGTTTGTAATATCTTCAATATTATCATTCAATCCTTCAATTGATTTATATTCAATTTCATCTTCTCCATCAACAACCCCAATATTTGCTAAATTTGCAGTTTGTTCATGGACTTCAATTCCTGTATTAATTTGTGGTGAATTAATATTAGCTATTAAACTTGGTCTATGGGACATACTAACATAACTTCTACCTCCAAAATCAAATGGAGATGTATTGCTGTTGTTAAATGCTTCACTCAATGAATAGTGTCTTAAACGATTAGGTTGTCTTTCTTCAGAAGATTCAGATGAGGTGTGGATTCCTTGAACTGTGGCATGGTTGTTATTACTACCATTATTATTATTATTTGGTGAAATATTACTACCTGGTGTACCAAATGAATATGTATTCATTGTATATATGTATATATAGTTCTATTGTTCTATTGGTGAGGATATCATATATATTTATGTATATATGTATATGGCTAATTAAATTATTTTGAATTGAATTGTGGTACTATTTAATTGTTTATATATGGTAGATAAAATAATAATTATTATTGCAATATAATAATAATAATGAGAAAATTTTTACTCTGGAAATCCCCCTACATTATAATAATAATCAATTATACATCTTCAATGATTGATTTTTTTTGTTTTCATTCTTTATTAAACAATAGAAATTTTTATCAGAGTTGTATAGATTTAACTGAATTCCTCTAAATGATTTGATTAAGTGGTTATACATAATATGTAGAAGAAACTTACAAATTTTTCATTGGTTAGTAGTTACAGATTTTTAGTCTATTTTTTTTAGGCCCAGTTATCAATTCCTTTATAGGGAAGCACTCATCGCACATTCTTGCTGTTACTGGAAAAAATAGATAACGATTGAAATTTTTCAATACACAAATTAAAAGAAACAACAACAGCAACAAGAAGACGTTAAATTTTTGTTTAGATATATGTTCATGCATTAATTTAATTGGAATATATATCATCAACTCTATTTTGGATGGAGGAGTCAATAAAATTTTATATTCGCCTTGTCTTTAGATTTGCATTTTCAATGCACGATGTTGTTTTTTTTTTTAAATTTATTACTATTGTTTTTATTTTAATCTATTTCTAATTTAAACGAAAAAATTTCTTTAATTAATAAGAAAAAAGAAAACTTGATGCGTTGAGGTTCTATTCATGTGTTAATTGTGTGATTAAAAAGGTTTAAGGACAAAACGTGTATAATTGGTTCCACATCTTGCATGATTCTTCAATAATAAAGTTTAAAATTTTTTTTGAATTATAGAAAGAGTAACAAATTGGTGTTTGATAGATCAAACACACCAAAAAATATATTCAGATATAAAAATTATAATTGTTAAGAAATTATTCTAAAAATTATGTTAAATTTTGGCGAATTTTCATCTCTAATTATTAGTAGCGTATTTTGCACCCATTAAAGTTTTCTCAAAAACTTGTCTTTCTATTGATGAATTGATCTCAACCAATAATCTACTACTATTAACTACGGATTAATTGACGTCACCACTGTATTCTTGTGCAAAAAAAAATATAAATTCAAAAAATCCAGAAAATCTAAAAGAATATAAAAAAAAAAATAAAAAAAAAAAAATTTTCGATATAAACTTTATCCGGGTAAATCTATCGCGGCAAGCACTGACTCATTACCTTTTTGGGATGGATAAAATTTTTCAAAAAAATCTATTCCCTCCAACTTTTATATTACTTTATTTTCTTTTTCTTTCATTATTGAAACTTCATACTTATTCAAAAAATTTTTATTATCATCATATCTAATTAATAATGATGATAAATAAATTCAGTTCAATATTGTTAAGTCAATTAAAACTGACTACAATAAATAGATCTACAACTTATTTTTTACCAAAAATACTGATAAAACAATTTTCAAATTCTTCAAAATTAAATCAATTAGTTTATGCTGGTGGTGAATTATTAAAAAACTTTAAAGATGAAAATGCTCAACAATTAGTTGATGTTTCAAAAGTTTTAGTTATAGGATCTGGTGGTTTATCAATTGGACAAGCTGGTGAATTCGATTATTCTGGTTCTCAAGCTATAAAAGCTTTAAAAGAAGCTAATAAAAAATCAATTTTAATTAATCCAAATATTGCAACTAATCAAACTTCACATGCTTTAGCCGATGAAATTTATTATTTACCGGTTACACCTGAATATATTACTTATATAATTGAAAGAGAAAGACCAGATGGTATTTTATTAACTTTTGGTGGTCAAACTGGTTTAAATGTTGGTGTTAAATTAGATAAAATGGGTGTTTTTGAAAGATATGGTGTTAAAGTTTTAGGTACTCCAATTAAAACTTTAGAAACTTCTGAAGATCGTGATTTATTTGCTCAAGCTTTAAAAGAAATTGATATTCCAATTGCTGAATCTATTGCTGTTGATACAGTTGATGATGCTTTGAAAGCTGCTGAAACTGTTGGTTATCCAATCATTGTTAGATCTGCTTATTCTTTAGGTGGTTTAGGTTCAGGTTTTGCTAATAATGAACAAGAATTAAGAAATTTAGCTGCTCAATCATTATCATTAGCTCCACAAATTTTAGTTGAAAAATCATTAAAAGGTTGGAAAGAAGTTGAATATGAAGTTGTTCGTGATCGTGTTGGTAATTGTATTACTGTTTGTAATATGGAAAATTTCGATCCTTTGGGTATTCATACTGGTGATTCCATTGTTGTTGCTCCATCCCAAACTTTATCTGATGAAGAATATCATATGTTAAGATCTGCTGCTATTAAAATTATTAGACATTTAGGTGTCGTTGGTGAATGTAATGTTCAATATGCTTTACAAGCTGATGGTTTAGATTATAGAGTTATTGAAGTCAATGCTCGTTTATCACGTTCTTCTGCTTTAGCTTCTAAAGCTACTGGTTATCCATTAGCTTATACTGCTGCTAAAATTGCTTTAGGTCATACCTTACCAGAATTACCAAATCCAGTTACTAAAACTACTTCAGCTAATTTTGAACCTTCATTAGATTATATGGTTACTAAAATTCCAAGATGGGATTTATCTAAATTTCAACATGTTAAACGTGATATTGGTTCAGCAATGAAATCTGTTGGTGAAGTTATGGCTATTGGTAGAAATTTTGAAGAATCATTTCAAAAAGCTATTAGACAAATTGATCCTTCATATATTGGTTTCCAAGGTGATCATTTTGAAGACTTAGATGATGTTTTAGCTAATCCTACTGATAGAAGATGGTTAGCTGTTGGACAAGCTTTATTACACGAAAATTATTCAGTTGATAAAGTTCATGATTTAACTAAAATTGATAAATGGTTCTTATACAAATTAATGAATATTGTTAATATGTATCGTGAATTAGAATCCGTTGGTGATTTAAGTAAAATTAACAGTGATTTAATGAGTAGAGCTAAAAAATTAGGTTTCAGTGATAAACAAATTGGTTTATGTGTTGGTGCTAAAGAATTAGAAGTTAGAAAAGTTAGAAAAGATTTTGGTATTATTCCATTTGTTAAAAAAATTGATACTTTAGCTGCCGAATTCCCAGCAAACACTAATTATTTATACACTACTTATAATGCTACAAGTTCTGATATTGATTTCAATGAACATGGTACTTTAGTTTTAGGTTCAGGTGTTTACAGAATTGGTTCATCAGTTGAATTTGATTGGTGTGCTGTTTCAACTGCTAGAGCTTTAAGAGAAAGTGGTCGTAAAACAATTATGATTAATTATAACCCAGAAACTGTTTCTACTGATTTCGATGAAGTTGATAGATTATATTTTGAAGAATTATCTTTAGAAAGAGTCTTAGATATTTATGAATTAGAAACTGCTCAAGGTGTTGTTGTTTCAGTTGGTGGTCAATTACCACAAAATATTGCATTAACTTTACAAGAAGAAGGTTGTAATGTCTTAGGTACCAATCCAGAAGATATTGATAAAGCTGAAGATCGTCATAAATTTTCACAAATCTTAGATTCAATTGGTGTTGATCAACCAGCTTGGAAAGAATTAACTTCAGTTGAAGAAGCTGAAAAATTTGCTGATGAAGTTGGTTATCCAGTATTAGTTCGTCCATCTTATGTTTTATCAGGTGCTGCTATGTCAGTCATTAATAGTAAAGATGAATTAGATGCCAAATTATCAAATGCTTCAAAAGTTTCTCGTGAACATCCAGTTGTTATTTCTAAATTTATCTTAGGTGCTCAAGAAATTGATGTTGATGCTGTTGCAAATGATGGTGAAGTTTTAGTTCATGCAGTTTCAGAACATGTTGAAAATGCTGGTGTTCATTCAGGTGATGCTACATTAGTTTTACCACCTCAAGGTTTATCACAAACTATTTTAGATCGTATCAAAGATATTGCTGATAGTGTTGCTAAAGCTTGGAAAATTACTGGTCCATTCAATATGCAAATCATTAAAAATGATAAAAATGGTTCATTAGATGATGCCAATTGTGAATTAAAAGTTATTGAATGTAATATTCGTGCTTCAAGATCATTCCCATTTGTTTCAAAAGTTTTAGGTATTAATTTTATTGATGTTGCCGTAAAAGCTTTAATTAAAACTGATGTTCCAACTCCAGTTAATTTAATGAATCAAAAATACGAAAGAGTTGCTACTAAAGTTCCACAATTTTCTTTCACAAGATTAGCAGGTGCTGATCCATTCTTAGGTGTTGAAATGGCTTCAACTGGTGAAGTTGCTTGTTTTGGTAAAGATTTATTAGAAGCTTATTGGACTTCTATTCAATCAACAATGAATTTCAATGTTCCAAGACCAGGTCAAGGTATCTTGTTTGGTGGTGATTTAACAAATGATAAATTAGGTGAAGTTGCTAAAAACTTAAGTGGTTTAGGTTATAAATTCTATACTGCAAGTGATCCAGTTGCAAATTACTTGAGTAAATATGTTGAAGAACCAGTTGAAACTATTGAATTCCCAAAAACTGATAAAAGAGCTTTAAGAGAAATTTTCCAAGATAAAAATATTAGTGCTGTTTTCAATTTAGCTAAAGCTAGAGCTGAAGATTTATTAGATGAAGATTATGTCATGAGAAGAAATGCAATTGATTTTGCTATACCTTTATTCAATGAACCAAATACTTCATTATTATTTGCACAATGTTTGAAAGAAAAAATTGGTGATAAAGTTTTCTTTGATGAAGTTCCAGAAAATGTTGTTATTCCAAAAGAAGTTCAAAGATGGAGTGAATTCATTGGTGGAAAACCAGTTTAAATAAGTTTAATTAGAATGTAAAGTAGAATTATATATAAAATTTTTAGTAAGTATTAACGGATACTGTTTAGGTATACTTAACTCTGTGAGCAAATCAAAAATAAAATTGAAAAAAGTCTGAAGAATATAAAATTATCGGATTTATTTCTCATCTAATTCCATTGTTTTTTTTGCAGTAAATAAAAATAATACGATTATCAAACAGGTGAAGAGCATTGTTTTCAGTATTCATAAACCAATTACAGCAAAGTTGTTAAATATTAACTTTTTGATCTAACCTACTAAATGCGTTAGGTGTAACCGGTTGAAGAATCAGGAAAACCGATTTATATGTGGAGACAAAAGTCTTGATCTCTTTGTTAGGAGTTTAATTTCTGAAAGGAGAAATGGTTGATTTTTTTTTAAATTTTACATGCATGAAATATTTGCTCAAGTATGCAAACGGTTTACGTATATATATTGGTCGAGGAGCTATTCCGCGTCGCAAACAAAACGGAATTAAATCGTAAGATCTTTCAGATCTCAAAAAGGTTGTTCAATACGATTTACTTATGTATTGTAAAAACTTTTTAATATCACATTTTTTGTAGCATCTCTATTTTTCACTTTGACGATATTCATACCCTGTGTCAAGAAATTTGGAAATTAATTGCTTCAATTTAAACTACAACTTAACCTTACCTTATAAATCGGTTAGGGCTTGACTCTATTGGCTAATTCATTTTAATTTTTTTTCTTTTTTAACTATTTATCCAATCATGAAAGACATAGCAGATCGATATTAATTTATTTTAAAGTATTACTCTTGGCGTTGGAGGTCAAATTGTAAACTAAAAATGAAAAATTTAACTTCAAACTTTATTTTTTGTTGCAAATCCTCTTGGCAGGTTAATTGTTTTGTAAACTTATTGCGAAAAAAAAAAAAAAAAAACATTCATAAAGCGATATAAATTACACTGAATAGAATCAATATTTTGAAAACTTTTTAGAATCTCTTCCCATTAAATAGCTATCACTAAAACAATGCTTTATTCAGATTTAGAGAAAAAAATTGATTCAGAAGATTTGAAACATGTTACAGAATCAATCAGAGATGAAGATGCTACCTTGGAAACAAGTTCGAAATCTTTTGGTGTTAGAAAAGCTGAGATTTTAATTAAACAATTTGATACTAAGTTATTAAAATTTTTGCTTATTATATGCTTGTTCTTTGTCTCATATACTTATACGTTGGATCGTGTCCTTCGTAATAAATTACAAGTATATGCTGCTGCATCATATAAACAACATTCATTATATTCAACAGTTAAAGTGATGCAATCTGCAATAGCTGCTGTAGCAATACCAGTATTTGCTAGATTGAGTGATAGATTCGGTAGATTAGAATTGTTAATTATTGCAATTTTATTTCACGTAGTAGGTACAGTCATGTCATGTCAAGCTTATGATATTCAAAGATTTACTGGAGGAGCAGTTATTTATGAAATTGGATTTAGTGGTTTGGCTCTTATAGTTCACCTTATGTTGGCTGATTCCACTACATTAAGATGGAGGTTGGTTGTTACATTTGTTCCAGCACTGGCAACTATTATCAATACTTGGGCAAGTGGTGATATTTTACAAGATTATATTGATAATTATTCTTGGAATTGGGGAATTGGTATGTGGGCATTTATTTTTCCTTGTGCAACCATTCCATTAATTGTTTGTTTAATTTATATGAACATTAAAGCAAGAAAAACTAAAGAATGGAAAGTGTTAAAAGAAGAAGAAGATCAATTAATACCATATTCTAAAAAAAAATTTAAATATTGGAGTAGTTTAGTGATTGAATTATTTTGGGACTTGGATGTTATTGGTATACTTGGTGTTGTAGGTACCTTGGGTTTTCTATTAGTTCCATTAACACTTGCTGGAGGTATTAATTCAAAATGGCAAAGAGCTTCAATTATTGTACCTTTAATTATTGGTTTCTTTTTTATTCCTGCATTTATACTTTGGGAATCTAAGTTTAGTAAATCACCTTTAATGCCTTTGGTTTTAATTAAAGATCGTGGTGTGTGGTCTGCATTATTAATTGCAATTTTCTTGCTGTGGGCTTATGCTATGCCAAATAATTATCTTTATACAGTAATAATGGTTCTGATGGATACAAGCGTTAAAGTTGCTCAAAGAGTTGTTTCACTTAATCAATTTACTGCTACTGTAGTTGGAATTGTTGTCGGATTTATTGTGGCTTATGTTAGAAGATTAAAAGCTTTTATTATGATTGGATGTTGTTGTCAATTTATTTCATTAGGTGTTTTATACATATTCAGAGATTATGATGGAATTGAAAAAGCTAAATTTTTAAGAGGTACAATTGGGGGTATGGTTGCTATGGGTTTTGGTTCTGGATTATATAGATTTAGTACTCAGGTCAGTATTTCATCAGTAACAAATCATGAACATATGGGGGTAGTCATTTCATTATATCTTGCTTTTATGCAAGTTGGTAATGCTATTGGAAGTTCCGTTAGTGGTGCCATGTGGAATAAAATGTATGATAAAATATTAGAGAAGATGCAAGATCTTGAAGTAACTAATGCTACTCAATTTGCTCAAGCCGCATATAAAGATCCATTTACTTTTATTGCAAAGAATAAATGGGGTACCTTACCTAGACAAGCGGTTATATTGGCTTATTCTGATGTTCAAAGACTTCTTTGCATTGTTGGTTTAGTTTTACTTGTTCCATTTTTAATTTTGACTTTCTTCTTAAGAGATCATAAATTAGAATCTGTTCAATATTTGGATAATGATCAAGAAGGTAATGAAAAATCAGTAAACAAACATGATGATGATTGGATTCTTAAACGTATAAAATCGGTTCTCCATTTGAAAAGAAATACTTAATCTATATATTGATTCTATTAAATATTATTACATTTTAATTTGAAATAAAAAAAAACATTTTTTTCAGTATACCCCATAAATTGCAATACGGCTAAAATAAATTAATTTTTCTCTCCACATTTCGTTAAATGGTTTTAATGGATAATATTTATGAGTATAGAAATGAAATGTAAATGAAAAATAACAGAGAAAGTTACTATAAGTTATAAGTTATCCAAAACAAATGATAAACTTATCTCTATATATACAATAGTTTTTGAATTATCCATCTGTTGAACTTCTACGGTTCCCCGAAGAAAATGTTTGGATCAATTTCCTGTTTTTTAGTTGGATCGCGATTAGCTATGTAAGTTATGAGCATTGGCTATCAAAAATAATTATAATTATCGAACTAGAACACAAAACTACAGAATTATATTGTTATAAAAGCCCCTCCATCTTATATTGGTCGTAGATAATTGTTGGGGAGATAGCGGTTTCTTTATTAGGATTTTGATAGAATTAAATATTTATCACTTCGGGTAAACGAATGCGAAACAACTTTAGTTTACTTCAATTTATTTAGATCCGCTAACAGATCTTAGTCCAAAATATATCTACAGATAAGACACCGTCAAAATGAGATATCAATAATATAAATAGAACTTATATTCTTAATATACAAAAAAAATTAAAAAAACAATTAAAAACCTAAACCATGAAAGATCCAGAAAATTTGGCAGTGCAATATGATATGGTACCAGGTACAATTCAGATAATTGATGTTACTGGAAGTTTAGATGTTAAAAAAAATAACGATAAGAATATAATTCTACAACCACAACCATCTTCAAATATTAATGATCCATTAAGATGGTCAAAACGTAAAAGAAATTTTCAATTTGGATTGTTGTGGATTTGGTGTTTTTTGCAATCGTCAACTTCAAATTTTTGGGGACCACTTTATGATGTATGGGTTCAAGATCTTAACACAAATTATAATCAGATTAATAATAGTGGGGCTTTATGTTTCTGTTTCTTAGGTATTGGGGTTTGTATAATTCAACCCACCGCTGCAAAACTAGGTAAAAGAGTAGTATATTTGGGTGCAACTATTATTGGAATCATAGGTTGTATTATTGGGGGGTTAGCCAAAGATATCAATATGCTTAATGCATTTCAGTGTTTATCTGGTTTATCTGCAGCTCCAGTTGATTCAGTAGCTGAAATTTCTTCCACTGACCTTTTTTTTCAACATGAAAGATCGACTGCATTTAGTTTATTAATTTTGGCATTGTATGCGGGTTGTAATTTATCTCCCGTTGCAGCTGGTTATATTGTTGAAAATATAGGATGGAGATGGTGCTTTTACATACAAATCATAATTTATAGTATATTGTTCATATTCATGTTTTTCACATTAGAAGATACCACATTCCATAGAGATGTTACTAAAGAAGATGATTTTGAAGAAGAAATTTTAAAACAGGTACATTCAAATGAAAAAACGAGTTCCATTAAACTTGAAGTTTGTTCCAATGTATCATCGACTGATGAATCAATTCCAAAAGATTCTTATTGGAAGCGTATTCAATTAATACATACAGATTATAATGATCCAAGGTCTTGGTTATGTATTTTTATACGTCCTTTTTTCTTATGGGGATTTCCTGCTATAATTTGGGGTGGAATTGTTTATGGAGCTCAAATGATGTGGTTATCATTATTAGGTAATACTCAAACCGAAATATACGGTGCAAGTCCATATTTTTTTAATCCTGATAAAGTTGGGTTAACTAATTTAGCTGCATTTGTCGGTAATATACTTGGTATGTTTTACGGTGGTTCATTTGTTGATTATTTTACAATAAAAATGGCTAAAAAGAATAATGGTATATTGGAACCTGAGTTTAGATTATGGACAATGGTACTACCAACTATTTTAAATGCTGCTGGTTTATTAGCATATGGTTTGGGTTCTTATTATCAAGCACATTGGGCAATATCAGTAGTAATTGGTCAAGGTCTTTTGGGTTTTTCAATGAGTGCTTCTGGTGCCATAAGTTTGACTTATGCAGTTGATTGTTATCATAAGATTGCAAGTGAAAGTATAGTATTAATCCTTTTCGTCAGGAATATGATAGGAATGGTTTTTTGTTTTGTATGTCAACCATGGTTAGAAAAGTGCGGTCTTCTGTTAACTACTTGGTTAATGTTTATGTTGTCTTTGTTAATCAACGGTAGTTTCATTATATTGGCAATATGGGGTAAAAAAATTCGAAGAAATACTTCGAATATGTATGATAAATTCTCTGATCCCTTATATGGTGAATTTTTCAAGTAATTAAATATGTATATTTATAGAACTAGTAAATCATTATAAATTCAAAATCCTATATATTTGAAAGTGTTGACACTATAAATAACTCAAAAAATATCTACAATAAATCATCATCATCTTTGGCAACGACTGAATTTTTAATTTTCAATAATAATTGAGTTTTCAATTTATCTAATTTACTAAATTGATCAAATTGGAAAACTTTATCAGAAAATCCATCAATATCACCTTGTTCGATACTTTCTAATATTCCTTCAATTAATTTACATTCTCTTGATTGTGACCAACTTGGATCTTCTTCTAAAAAGTGATCTTTCTTTTTTTGAGCTTCGACTGCATCATCTAAACATAAAATACATAAAATGTCTTTAAAAAAATAATCTTTCAAACTCCATCTTGTTAATGAATTACCAATCAGTTGTTTTATGATTGTGTCATATAAGTCTATTGCTTTTTTATATTCACCGCTCAAAGCTGATAAATCTGCACATTTTAAGAAAGCTTTATTAGCTAATGCTTCTGCATGATCAGTAGTAAAATAATCACCAGCTTGTTCATAACTTTTTATAGCATTTTCTGTATCATTAGTGGATTCATATAATTCAGCTAAATCCATTGTAAAGTTAGCAGCTCTTCTGAATTGACCATTTTGAGTCAAGAAAATATGAATTGCTTTTGCTAATGCATCGATAGCATCTGAAGGTGAAGTAGATTTAAAACATTTATAAGCTTCAACTAAATGATTTGCACTATCATTATAATTAGATAAACTTTCTTGTATATTAGCGGCTTTTACAAATTGAGTACCTGCTTGATTAAAATCTTTGTTTAAACGATATTGATTTGCTGCTTGAATATATAAATCAGTAGCTTCTTCTTTTCTCATTGATTGAGATGAACCTGAAATAAACAGGAAAAATCCCAGTTGTGGTTTAAGTAGTTTTTCAGCTTCTGCTATTAATGTACGAGGATCTGACATGATGAATTACTATGTGTATAATAGATTTTTATTGAAGTGTATAATTGGAATTTAACTGTCAATCCTTATTTTGCCTTTTTATTGCTTTTTTTGGTGTACAGAAAATTAAAAAAAAAACATTGCAGTAACAATTGTACACGTCCCACAAAATTTGTAAATAAAGATTTTATTTGTTTATGTTTGATTGCAACTAATCAATAAACTATGTCAGACTCTCCCAAGTTCCAAAAAGTCAGGTATGAAAGACTACAGCTGGTTGCTGAAAAAGCTTTGGCTCTGGTTCAAAAATCAATATCAATAGATCAAGTTAAAACCTGTTTCCCATCTTTGGTAAGTACCCCAGAAGGTTTACAAGCATTGGAAACTGCAGTTGATGTAATGATGAAATACTGGTACAATAATTCATTAGAAGAATTTGATTTAATTTTTAAAGAAAAAGATCTAGAAACAAAATTGGATGAATTAGATGAGGTTATACAAAAGGCACAAATCAGAAGTCAAAGTGGAATTGACAAACCAGATAATATGGATCAACTAACACCATTGGAAATTATTGATTCAACTATAATGAGTAAAAGTGATGAGACCTTAGATAGTCTACGATTAATTTATGATCAGTTGTGTTTGGATAATCAGGACTTGTACAAGGAATTGCAAGAGTTGTATAATGAAAGTAAAAATATCAATAGTGCTATATCTACAAATTTGGAACAATTGAATAAAGAAGTTGAATCGGTAGATATGAATAAAACAAATAAAGAAATAGATCGTTTGATTGATCTTCTAAATGAATGATTTATTTACAGGTAATAATATATATACTATTATGGTTTGATTTTTCCATATTCTTCTTCATAATTTTTCTTTGCTAAAGCATTATAATCATCTATTCTTTTTCTTAAACTTTCAATCTTTTCATTCTTTCTCTTCTCTTTTTTAGTTTCTTTAACTAATTTTCTGTCACCCCAAACTTTGTAATCTTGCAAGTATTGATAACTCATAGAAAATTCTCTAACAATGACATCATCAGTTAATCCCAATTTTGCTAAAGTATAATAATATCTTTCAGGTGAGACACGTTTCAAATATTTCAATATTAATTGTCTGTCGTGAACTAATTGTTGAACTGAAACTCTTGTATCAACATCTTTTTTAGATTTTTTAAGGTGATTCATAGAAAAATGAATCTTAACAGTCATTACAGCAGCTTGAACTTCTGGTGAAGCAGTATCACTTTCGTTTCTTCGCATAGTTTGAACTGCATATTTTATGGCAGCTTTCTTTTTGTCACTTACACTAGAATTTCTTGTATTTAATATAATTTCGACAGCTCTTTTCTTATTTTCTTCAATTTGTTTAGCAGATTCTCTTAATTCGTCATTATTTGATGATTTTTCTAAAGTCAATTTTCCTGCTCCATATAATATCTTTTCAAATTCAAGTCTATCTATACCATAAGCTAAATTCATTTCTTGATTTTCAACTTGTTGTAATATATTAGACATAAATTTACAATCTGGGTCCCCTAATACTGGATCAACTGAAAAAGGACGATTGTTTAAATCATATTGTTTTAAAATATTGACTTCTTTTGTTATTAATCTTTTCAATTTTTTTTCTTTTCTTTTTATTCTTTTAGCTTTGTCGTAAGTGAAACCTTCTCTATTGAACTTAGCAGCAAATTTTAAGTTAAATTTCGGTGGAGTAGATTTTGATGTATTTGATATTTGGCTTAATAAAGGTCGTCCTGTAGATAACAGACGAATTGTGGTGAATTTGAACATTTTCCACTTGTGCTGATTTAAATGATATATTGTTTTTGATAGTTGATGAAAAATTTTCTACAAAAAAAAATTTTAGCCAGAAGTTGGTTTGGTACCAAGTACACTCCCCCATATAAAATCCAGAATATCTGACAAATATCTGACAGTTTGACAGTTCTACTTGAAAGAAGTTTGCAACAAATTAGCACAATTGTATATTTTAACTATGCATCAAGATGAAAATATAGCTAAATTATATGACTTGGTTATTAATTCATCAAAAAGTGATGATCACGGATATTTTAACAAAATATATGATATTGTTTTTTCAAATGAAGATGATACACCAAACTTTCAATACATAATTTATTTAATAAATGGTGATTACCTTGATAAGGCTATGATTGAACTTGGTTCAAGTGGAAAAGAGACTATCAAATTTTACAAATTTATAATTAGTTCCCTAGTTTACTATTATCAATATCATAATTCGGATCATTTATCAAAGATCTTTAATTTTATCAACCATAATAATGAATTTCCAAAAATTATATCTCAATTATTTAGTCTTGTTATTGATAGCTCCGTCAAGGATACTAGTTTTAAGATTAATATATTACAATTTATTTCAATCTGCATTATCAACTTTAATGATCTGGTCAAACCAATAATAGAAGACTATTTTAATGAAAACATCTATGAATCTTTAAAACATCCTTTAAAATTTTCTGAAAAAAGAAATATAACAGAATCAACTAATTCTGAAACATTTAAAAGAAAACATCGTTGGTTATTGCAATTGATTAAGAGCTTTAACAATAAGCAAGATCACATAAATGATTGGAGATATTCTATACTAAACTTTTTAATATCCATTGTATCTCAAAATGAATATAGAGAATATATAACAAGTTTTCTTATATCGATAAATGCATGTCCATTTTTTGCTGTAACTTCAAATCAATCATGTTTGGATCTGATTGATCAATTACAAAAAATGTTATCTACTAAAAAGATGTTTGAAGATTTATGCGCCAGAATAAATGAAGTACTTCCAGGACAAGAAAAATTTATTGAACAATGTTTGTCGATTTCTAGTTCTAAAAGTGATATTATTAAGTTATTTGATCAAAAATTAAATTTAAGTGATTTACAAAAGCTAATTGATGATCAGTTTGACAATGAGTCTAAAGAAAACTTTGAAAGTTTGAAATTATTTGCAAAAGAAGATCAATTAAAAGACTATTATATTCAAATTATTTTGTTTCCTTACATGTTTATCGATTTTAAAAAGAGTATTGAGACTGTTACCGAAACTGACTTCAAACTTATCCCCCCGAATCATAAATTTGTGAGAAACTTTAGCTTTTATTCAAATTTTGTGGAACATGTTTATAGAAGTGCATATTTTAATTCTCAACGTGAGATATTGAATCATTTGACTTCTGTGATGTCTAGATTTATTATAAAGAGTTCCAGTGATTATAAAGGTTCTAGTAAATATTTGTACCAAATTAAGTCAATCAGCAATACAACACCTAATGAATATGATATTAAAATTTCATCGGTTCCAGATAATTATGAGTATGCAGTAATAATTGATTTGATGAAACCAATTAAAATTGATGATCCACTTAGGAAATTGGGTATTTCAATGATACGATATGGTAAATTTAAAAAGCAATCAAATAATAGCATGCTTTTTAATTGCAAAAATTGTAATGAAATTGATAAATTTAAGATAATTATATTTCTTCCAACTACAGATTCACAAAAATTCCTTGATCTTTTTGATCATGAAATATCTTATAACATTATCAAGGAAGATTCTGTATATAAGAATTTGTTTTCGATACCATTCGAATCAACTCATTCAGAGGCAGTTGTTAAACGACAAAAAGTATCAAATTCTGAAAACTCACAAAAATTTCAAGTTATAGAAGCAATTAAGAATTCAAATTTGGGAAATTATTTTCCAACGATTTTTTCACATCAAACAATTGTTTTAGCATCATCGGAAGAAATTGTTAATGAATATGAAAATGAAATGATATTTAAATATGGAAATAATAAGTCAGTTGAAAAAATGACAAATTATGCAAATGAATTATTTTGCAATTTGCAGAAAGCTCTTGATTCGGAAAAAATTTTCAATTTAGATCAAGTAAATGAATATGATATTAAAAACATTTTTAATGAATTTAATTTTAAATGGAAAAAAGCTATTCAGGAACTAATCGATACTAAAGCGGTTTTACCCCACGAATTTAATTTTTTGGACATAAATATTGAGAATATTAATGAAAGTGAAGAACGTATAAAGTTAATTTTAAAATTTATTCTCAAATGCTTACCAATATATAAAAAAGAAATTGGGAAGAATGAATGGTTCTACATTGTGCAAAAGTTTTCAATTTTGATTTCAACCCATGAATATTTTAAAAATTTCAAAAAATCCAATTCAAGAATTATTTTTTTAAATTGCCAATCTACCGATGCTGTATTGGCTCTTTCAAGTACTAACGAATTTCAATTTGTTCAAATAATTGGAGGAGAGTTAAAAGACTATTTTACACTCAAACCGTTTAATCAAATTCAATGCAATACAAAAAAAATGAGTTTCAATCCAGGATTATTAGAAAATAATCAATTAATTTCTGTTGCTAATCAAATTGAAGAGGCTGAATATTCTATTCTTATCTATAAGTATCTTGTTTCTTTAGGGTATCCTCCTTCATCAATTGGAATTTGGGTTTCATGCAAAAGACAACAAGATTTGATTAAGGAAATGATAGACTCAAAAATAAAACCCATTGTTCTTTTTAATAAATCTAGGAAATATGATTATGATTATTTTGAAATTTCTATTATTTCATTATATTCTGATGATGTGGATGGCTATAAAGAAGTCGAATTGTCTGGACAAAATGGTAATTATTTCATCAGTAGTAATTTGAACATGGATAAAAAATTATTCTTTGTAAAAAATGTTATGAAAAATATTAAGTTCCCAAAACAAAATAAGTTAGTAACTGTTTCCAATGAATATTATGGTTTGAAAGAAAGAGAATCTACGAAAAATATAATCATTCATGATAAAAAACAATTGAAATCATTAATTAAATAGAGTTCAAGGGAAGTGTAATTGTATTTCACCTGGTAGCGTTATGTATAGATAGAATAGTGTATGAACCATATATAAATTTTCATCCATCATCTTCTATAACCAACTTATTTTCCGAACTCTAAAGAAAAAAAAAAATAAAAAAAAAAAACGAAAATTTTTCAAAAAGCTAAAACAGCAAGCTGAAAACAAGCTAAGTTCAATTTACACCAACTACTAAATTCTAATAATGCAAAGAGCTTTCTTGAGATCAATTACTTCTCGTAATTTAACTCGTTCAGTTAGATTAGCTAGACCAGTTATCTCAAGTTTACACTATCAACCACAAGGATTTGCCGTTAGATTTAATTCAACTAATACTGCTAAAGAAGCTCCAAAAGAAGAACCAAAAAATGAAGAAGTCAAAGAAGAAACTGTTGAAGAAGAACAAGTTCAAGAAGATCCTGTTTTAGTTGAATTAAAAGAAAAATTAGAAAAAAAAGATAAAGATTTAGCTGCAATGAAGAATCATTATGCAAGATCAGTAGCAGACTTCCGTCATTTACAAGAAACTACAAAAAAAGAAGTTCAAAAAGCTAAAGATTTTGCATTGCAAAAATTTGCTAAAGATTTATTAGAATCATTAGATAATTTCACTTTAGCTTTAAGTCATGTTAAAGAAGAAACTTTAAAAACTAATCCTGAAGTTAAAAATTTATATGATGGTGTTGATATGACAAGAAATGTCTTTGAAAAAACTTTAAGTAAACATGGTATAGAGAAAATTAATCCAATGGATCAACAATTTGATCCAAATTTACATGAAGCTACTTTTGAAATTGCTCAACCTGATAAAGAACCAGGTTCTGTTTTCTTTGTTCAACAAGAAGGTTATACTTTAAATTCCAGAGTTTTAAGACCAGCTAAAGTTGGTGTTGTTAAAGGTGATGATTAGAATTAATGAATTTTTTTTGATGTTTATGTTTTAAATACTTGTATATATTGTTACATTGGGTAGTAACCTAATAATTTTGTTAAATATAAACCTTGGCTTACTATCAAGCTATATTATTAGTTTTGTATTAATGACTTTTTGAACTCTTTTTTTTTTTTTTTGCAACACTGGTTGTACGAAGCCGATAACGGTAAATTGAATATATTAGTTATTCAATATAATGGATTGATTTGAGTATTTGATATGCTTTGATCTGTAATGTATTTAATAATATATAATTGATAATTTTGGTGGTGTGATCATTTACTATTTATAAGAACCTTTCTTTATGGGTTTATCTTACTTATCATAATGACTCACTACTAAACGCGGCAAATCAATTCAAATTTTTGTACGACAAAACTGATTGGAATTTTTTCACAATTTTTTTTTTTCATTTTGTCCTGCTTCTATGGGGAAAAAATAAACTTTGAATTTTTCACCATCCACTGATCCTTTTTCTTCTTTCAATTATTCAATTCTAATTATATATAAAAATGTTAGCCAGATCTTCAGTACGTCGTTGTTTTTCAACCACCACACCAGCATTAAAAACCTTAAAAATTGGTTTAATTCCAGGTGATGGTATAGGTCGTGAAGTTATTCCAGCAGGTCAACAAGTTTTAGAAAAATTACCATCAAAATTTGATTTAAATTTTGAATTCGTCAATTTAGATGCTGGTTTTGAATTATTTAAAAAAACTGGTACTGCTTTGCCAGATGAAACTGTTAATGTTTTAAAAAATGAATGTGATGGTGCTTTATTTGGTGCTGTTTCTTCACCAACTACAAAAGTTGCTGGTTATTCTTCACCAATTGTTGCATTAAGAAAAAAATTAGGTTTATATGCTAATGTTCGTCCAGTTAAAAGTGTTGAAGGTATTGGTAGACCAGTTGATATGGTTATTGTTCGTGAAAATACCGAAGATTTATATGTTAAAGAAGAAAAAGTTTATAAAAAAGAAGATGGTACTAAAGTTGCTGAAGCTATTAAAAGAATTACTGAAACTGCTTCAACTAGAATTGCTAAAATGGCTTATGATATTGCTTTACAAAGACAAGCTATTAGAGATGCCTCACCAGGTGTTAAACAATTACATGAAAAACCATCAGTAACTGTTACTCATAAATCAAATGTTTTATCACAATCTGATGGTTTATTCCGTGAAACTTGTAAAAACGTTTATGATGCTAACCAAGAAGAATACAGTGGAATTGATCATAAAGAACAAATCGTTGACTCAATGGTTTACAGAATGTTTAGAGAACCTGAAATTTTTGATGTTGTTGTTGCTCCAAACTTATATGGTGATATTTTAAGTGATGGTGCTGCTGCTTTAGTTGGTTCATTAGGTGTTGTTCCATCAGCTAATGTTGGTGATGATTTTGCTATTGGTGAACCATGTCATGGATCAGCTCCAGATATTGAAGGTAAAGGTATTTCAAATCCAATTGCTACTATTAGATCAACTGCTTTAATGTTAGAATTTATGGGTTATCCAGAAGCTGCTGCTAAAATTTACGAAGCTGTTGATGCTAATTTATCAGAAGATAAAATTAAAACTCCTGATTTAGGTGGTAATTCATCTACTCAAGAAGTTGTTGATGATATTATTAGAAGATTCTAAATTTGTATATATTAATATGGTTTAAATTTAACGTCCTTTTTCTTTTTAGATTTATGTTTCTTTTTACTATCTTTTTTCTCTTTCTTTTCTTTCTTTTCAATTTTTGTTTCTTCCATATTTACATCTTCCAGAGAGATTGTAAATGTTTTCAATTCAATTGGTAATTGCCAAAACTTTACACTTCCATCTTCACCACAAGTTATAACTTTATTATTCAGTAATAATACAACATCTCTTACAACTTCTTCATCATGAGCTCCAGGAAATGATACAATTTGATTAGTATCAAAAGTTTCTTTGATAGGGTTAAAAGGGAATAAAAATAATTTCCCTTTAGAATTTGCTCCATAAGCAATATATCCTTTTGGACTTACTTCAATTACATATTCATTTTCAGGCCAAGTTTCTCTTAAATCACCTAATTCTTTTAATTTAGGTTTCTCCAAATTTTCATAATTTGTATCATTTAAATCATGAAACATTAAAGTTTCCATGTGAGTTAATATTGATATTCTTGATTCGGTTAAAAAATGACATGAATGAACAGATGCAAAATTTATAACTTGATGTAAAGCTTCATCTTCGTCGACTTCATTTAAATTATAAATATTTACATATCCATCGGTTGAACCAGACATTAAATAATTATTGACTGTAGGGTGAAATTCAATTGCTGTTATATCATCTCTATGTGAATCAATAAATGATTTTTTCAATTCATAATTTGTGATGTCCCATATATGTAATTCAGAATCTGAACCAACTAATTCAGTTCCACCAGCTAATAAATTATCTTTATAGGCTAAAGATAAAAATGTTGAATTTTTTGGATTAGTTAAAGTCTTTATGAGTTGTTTATTTGTTAAATTCCATACTTTTATTCCATCTACTGAACATGTTGCTATAGTACTATCATCTATTTTAACAATATCATTTATACTTGAATCGTGAGCTTTAATATTGAAAATTTCGGAGTAATCATTTAATGAATAACCAATTATTGAACCTTCGCTAGTTGAAGCTACAATCAGATCACCCACTAGTAATAATTTTAAAATCCAATTATCTTTTATGGAAGATTTCCATGTATGAATAAGTTTGGCATCCATTGGTGATGAGATACAACTTTGAAGAAAGACTAAAATAAGGAAAAAAAAAAAAAAAATACATGCATAAAAAAAAATTAAAAAATAAAAAATAAATCTAAAATCTAAACAATAAGTAATACATCACATCAATGAGTAGTTTAGTTAAAAAGGGTGGTTTTCAATTTAAACCAAAAGTCAAACCATCAGCTCCAAAGAAAGTTCCTGCAAAGGTTGCAAAAGCTGCATTACCAACACCACCAGCAACTCAAGAAATTAAACATGCCGTCCCAAAATCTTCAAAGGAACTGGCTTTTAGTTTAAATATTTCAAAACCTATAATACCTATAAATGATGATGAAGATATAGATCCAAAAGATACATCCAAAATTAATGAAAATGCTATTGGAAGTTCAGATGAAGATATTGATGATGATGATTTATTCAAACCTCCACCTAAAGCTCGTAAACTAAGTCAAAGAAGATTATCCGGTATAAATCCCCCTGGCTTAAGAAGTAGGAGTGCATCAATATCATTAAATAATGAACAATCATCACATGTACCTGCAAGAATTGGTATACCCTTAGGTAAACAAATTAAAAGAAGAAGATCACTGATTCAACAGAAACATGTTGCAAAGAAAATAACGGTATCAGCTGCTGCCCCAATTAAAACATCAATAGCTCCTCCTTCAACAGTTTCATCATCTGGTGCTGCACCATTAAGTAAAATTATGAATGTAAGTGATCCAACTCCTGATAAAGAAGAAAAAGAAGTTCGAAAAATTGATAAAAAAGGTGTTAGTGATAAATTTATAGTTGGTCTTGATCCAATAACGAATAAATTAAAAAAATATAGAAGAAAAACTGCTGTTAAAAAGGAAGAGCCTGGTTTTACAAGAACTGATGATTTAACTGAAGAAGATTTAATACCTGAAGCACCAGATGATTTAATAACTACAATAACTAGTATTCTGCAAGTACCAATAAAAATTAAAAATGAAGATCTTGAATTATTTGCTGAAGTTGAATTTGATTTAGAAGAAATGACAATGGCTGATTTATGTAGACCTACATTAAAAATTGGAAAAGTTAGTCCAAATTTTGAAATGGTTAAAGAAGCTCAAGAAATTTTAAAACAAAAGAGATTACAAAGAAAACAAGATAGAGTTTTAGCTAGAATTGAAAGAGTTCCATTAGAAGAAGCTGTTTTAATGAATGAAAATTCAAGAAGAGAAAATGGTGAATTTATTGAAAAAGATGATGATGAAAAGAAAAAGAAAGATGCAGTAAAATCTATGTTTGAAGAAGAACCTCCTAAAACTTCACAATCTTTACAATTAACTATAAATAGTGATGGTAAAATTGGTTATAGTGAAGAATCTGCAATTGTTACAAAACCAAGAGCTGATACAAGTACAAGATCATTTGAACAATCTAATCCATATGCAAATCCAGTTACATCAACCACTTATAGTAAACGTATACATACAGAAAAATGGACATCAGATGAATTAAATCAATTTTATAAAGCTTTAAGTATGTTTGGAACTGATTTTTCATTAATATCACAATTATTTCCTTATAGAACAAGAAAACAAATTAAACTGAAATTTAATATAGAAGAAAAAAAATTTCCAGAAATTATTGAATTAGCTTTAAAAAGAAAATTACCAATTGATTTTGAAAAATATTGTGAAGAAAGTAAAAATAATATTAAAACATTGGCTGAATATAATGAAGAATTAAAGGCTGTTAGGTTAGAACATGAACATAGTATGAACGCAATTGCATTAGAAAGAGAAAAGGCTATGAAAGAAGATGCTGAAGCAACTAGAAGAAGAGAAATTGAAATTAGAACGGGTGCTAAACCAATGACCAAATCAGAAAGAATGAAAGAATTACGTAAGAATGAACAAGTTGTTGGGTCAATAGATGATATTAAGAAACAGAGAGAATCAACTATAGATCAATAGATTTTTGTTCAGAAGTAAATTCCTGTGTATAGCTTGTTGATTAGTTTTTTTTTTAAATAGTCAAAAGATTGTATCATTGCACGTTTTAATCTAATTTTGACTCTGAAAAAAAAAAAAAAAAAATTGTGTGAATCATAATTTTGATCAACGTTTATATAATAAAATTATTGTTATCTTTCATCAAAAATAATCATGATCTATATGTAATAAATGTCATCTTTAAAAGATTATAAATTAGAAATTACACCATCAATAGATGAATCATCAATTCATTCATTAAATTTATTGAAATTTACAGTGAAAAATAAACATAAAAGTGTTATCGATAAATTTAAACTACCAATTATTTTTTTATTATCAAGTATTTTAATTACATATATCATTAATAATAAAGAATCAATTAAAGAAACAAGATCATTAATAATTCTGATAATACAATTATTAATAATTTTAATACTATGTTTTAAACAAACACCTCAAGATACAATAATTGTAATGAAAGGTATTGGAGTTCAATTAAAAAGTGAAAAAAATTGGAAATTTCAAAATTCAAATTATTTTATACCAATAAATAATATGATTGATTTAGTTATTCATGAAGGTTTTCATAATTATGGTCAAGTAATATTTTATTTATGTATTTTAACAAAAGAAAAAAATGATAATAATGTTATAAAAGTTGTATTTCCTGAATTTTTACCAAGAAAAGATATTTTATTAACTGTTTGGAAATTAAGTAGAGAATTATTATTTGGTAATACTAAACGTTATTGGAGAAGAGTTCCTGGACAAGGTTTAAAACCAGTACATTAAAAAAGAGAGAAAGAAAATTATACAATATTAGAGAGAAAATTAGATTTAAAAACTCATAAAATTTATATATATATATTAATAGATCCTACCACCCGATATAGATTACCCAAAAATTAAAAAACAATTGTATAAAAAAGTATAAAAAAATTTATAAAAAAATGTATTTTATCTATCAAACTTGAAAAACATTATTTTTCTCAAACTTCTATTAAAGCACTATTTAAGTAGTACCTAAATCTTTATTATTCTAAAATTGACCTAATTGTTTAAATAAGAAACTTTTATTATTTTTTTCAGCAACACTAGCAACACCAACTGCAGTAATACCATAAAAGGCGATACAAGCCAAAACTTTTTGATTATGTTGATTATTTGATGAACTATGAGACAAACGACGCAATGAAGCAGATATAACTCTTGAATTAGATTTTTTTAATGTATTGAAAATCATTGTTTATTTGTTTGTTTGTGTGTTATTTATTTATTATAATCGATATTTGTTATTATTGATTAATGATGATTAAAATGAAAAATAATTATGGGATTTAAAGAGATTTTGATACTATTTATATAAATTTTTTGAACCCTATATATAAACACAGTGTTTATATTTAAATTTGGAACCCACCTGGTGATATAGGTCCGAAATGGTAGCAGTGCGTCATGAGATGAATCATAACTTTAGTAACAAGCAAAAAAAAAAAGAAAAAAAAAATAAAAAAACATCTAATTTTTACTTTTACGTTAAATCCATTCCGAATTTTTCCTTATCTATACTATATACTAGTTTTTTTTTATTTAGAGTTTTTCCGATTTTGACATAAGTTGCCTGATAATGTAGCAAATGAGAGATACTTTGTGATACCGAATAATCTGTAGATTATATTTTTTAATGTATTTAACTTATGTTTTTTTTAGTTTCATCGTCGTTTAAACAAAAAAAGAAATCTATTTTTTCCGTGGATTTTGCAGAATCTCACCACTAGTAGGTGATTATTATTAAATTAATAAATTATTTACTACTAACTAATAAACTTTGCATTTTATTATCCGACTCATCTCTTTTTTTTTTTTTTTTATCTTAATAACATTCTTCCCAATCCTTCCATTGCGCGTATATGATTCAAGATGATTAAATTAATTTTAATTTGCATGTCTTTCTGACTCACATTCTCTAGATTTTTATTAAAATTTTTAAAATTAGAAACTAGATAAGGCATAAAAGAATGATTATGTAAGTAAATAATTTGTAATTATTATTACAACACCATTTTATCCAGCTTATGTTACAAAAGAAAAATTTTCAAAAGGTCCAAAATTAAAATTTTGAATTACTCTTGCAGTTGGATCAGATAATATTGATTTAGATGTTGCTAATGAAAGAGGAATATCAATTTTAGAGGTTATATGAATCAAATGTATCAGTTGCTGAACATGGTATTACGAGTATGTTAGTATTAATTAGAAATTATAATTCTTGTCATTATCAAACTACTAATGGTACTTGGGATGTTGCAAAAGTTGTTGAACATGAATTTGATCTTAAAGGTAAAACAATTGCTACATTTGGAGCAGGTAGAACATTGGTTATAGAATTTTAGAGAGATTAATTGTTCTTTATTATATTATGATTATCAAAAAGTACCAGAAATTGCTATTAAATGATACTTCTAAATAATTTAATGGTATTGATAATATAATTGAAAGAAGTTGAAAATTTAGAAGATTTAGTTTCTCAATCTGATATAGTTACTATTAATGCTTCATTATATGAAGGTGTATTTGATAAAGAATTAATTTCAAAAATGAAAAAAAAAGGTGCTTATTTAGTTAATACAGCTAGAGAAGCAATTGTACTAGTTATTGCAAATGCTGTTAATTCAAGTGATATTTCTTATGGTGGTGATTTAGGGAAAGACAATCCATAGTGTACCCTTATTAATCTATATAGAAAATTTTTAAGAAAAGCTATTGATTTACAAAAAACAAAGTATTTTGTTTTTTTTTTCACACCAAATATACACTTGTTTACTTTATGTCAGACTTTAAAGAATTTGTTTAGATCTCTGATCTTGAAAAAGCGCGTTTTTGCAAAGAGCAAAAAAAAAGGAAGAAAAAGAAATTAGAATCAAACAAATGAACAACAACATCCGCATCATCATTATTTTTATGTTATTAAAAGCAAATTAAGGAATTAATCCTTATCAATCAATCAATCAAATTATTTTAAATTAATATCTAATTCATGCATCAGATATTTTTTGTTTATAATAAAAGAATTTTAACAAAAAATTTTGACAAAAATAAATCTTTGTCATAAACATATGTCATTGAAACTTGCGACATATGCTACCAAACGTTTTTATGGATGCAAAAAAAAAAACTTACATACATTACAAATTAATATATTTAGATTGACAAATAAATTAAAGAATAAAATAAGATAATTTTTAATTATATTATGATGATATAAAATGTAAATGGTTAAAGGAAGTTTATTTTGAAAAATTGATTTTTTTTTTTTGTTTTTTTAAAAGGTTTATTTATATACATAATGTTAAAAAAAAATGTTGCATAATATTAAAATTGTTGCATATTATTAAAATTGCATAATATCAAGAATTTGATATATTTTGATTTTTGGTTTTTTGCAACAACCACAAATAAATAAATAAAACTATATATAAATTCAATAAATTCTAAAAAAATCAATAAAGTAAATATAATCTTTTTTTTAATTCAATACTCAACTCAAATATTAATATAATTAATTACAATGACATTTAATACATTTATCAACAAAATCAAATCCAAAAAACAACAAAAACAAAATCAAGATCAAGATCAAGATCAAGATAATAATAAACATCATCATCATCATTTTTTTCATCATAAAAATGAACACAAAATTTTTAAATTTTTAAACCATAATCAACAACAACAACCAACTGTTCAACAACAACAACCAACTGTTCAACAACAACAACAACCAGCTGATCAAGATATTCATCATCATCATTTTTTTCATCACAACAAACAACACAAAATTTTTAAATTTTTAAATAAAAAACAACCATCACCAGCTGATCCACAACCACCAGTCAATCAAAAAGAAGAAAAAGAAGAAGAAGATCATGAATTAAAACAAAAAAATTTTAATAATGTTATTAAAGAAATATTACATACTGAAAGAAAATATATCTCAGATTTAGAAATTTTTTTAAAAGATCATTCTCAAGAAATGAAAAATAAACAATTTGGTAATTTAATAAAATATTTAAAACAAATTATTGAAAGTAATGCAAAGTTTTTAGATGATTTACAAACCAATATCAACAATATTGGTTCAATTTTCATCAACTATAAAGAAGATTTTGAAACAAATTATAAAAATTATGTTGTTGAATATTCAAAAGTAAAAAATGAATCATTTATTAACGAATATCAAATAAATAAGGAAATTTTAAAGCCGATTCAACGACTACCCCGTTATCAACTACTAATAATGCAATTAATAAAATATTCAGAAGATGAAGTTGAAGAATTATTAATTGCAAAAGATGAAATAACAACCATCAATTGTACAATCAATCAAGCTATTATTTAAAAATATAATCCACCATCATAATCTACTGTCATTAATTCCACCATTAATATATTATTTAAATTGAATATAATCCACTGTCATTAATTCCACTGTCATAGTTTTACACATGTTGTTAATATAATAAGATCTGGCGCCAGCATCAATGTGCGACGATCTTAAATATCATCAATTATTCTATTATTGAAATTATACTACCATCATTAATAAAACATCTTCATTGACTAAAACTGGACAAAAATTTTAAAAAGTATAACAAGGATTATGGCGCCTTAATGAGCGACTCCCTTGAGAATTATACTTTTTTAAAATTATTAAATTTGAATGGATTTATATCATCAGACAACTGCTATTATTAACTTTCTTATTATATAGTTTATGGAATGGATATTATTTTATATTAAAAGCTCTCTCTATCTCTTGTTCATGATAATTTAACAACATGTATTATTGATTCATTTTGTTAAATAAAGTTCATAAATTATTATACTATATTTAACTTAACTTGGAAAATCATAATTAAAATCCATCTATTATCAAACCATCGAATATTAAATTATGAATATTTGCAGAATTATAATCATCTACTGGATCTAATAAATTTGAATTGAATTACTTGGTGTGTCCATTAATGCATTAGGTAGTATATTATGACTATTATTTTCCTCTTCTTGTTCATCGTAAACTTTTTGAAATACATTTGCTGGTTCATGATTATTATTATTCTCTACCTAATTGTGTAAAAATAATAATTGACAATCTTCAAATGGTTTACCAGTTTTATATAAATCTTTATAAATACTTCTTCCATTAATTATTTTTGGATCAATATTATGTTTAGAATCTTCTGAACGATCTTCTGGTAAAAATTTTCTTGAATTAAGTTTTCCGAATCTTGAAATAAAATTGTTTTTACCATCATTTGTAGAATTAAATTCACCTTCTTCATGTAATTTATTAATCCTTGTAATTCAATTGGTGCTCCATCACATGGTGTACCTGGTAAACCTCTATTATGAGCTCTTTCACTTCCTCCCATTTTATCCATCCATGTACAACAATTAAATTGATTACCACCATGAGATAAACCAGTTTCCCAATCAATATTAATTTCAACATTAAAACCTTTATCTTTCATTTGTGAATCTCAATTTGATCCAGTATTTGATTCACGATATTTAATCCCTTTTGCATGACGTTGGAAAATTTCATATACAATTTCTCTTATAGAACTTTCATAACTAAAAGCTTTTGGATCATCATATTGAATATATTCATCATTTAAAGCTTTTTTTTTAACTTTTTCATCTAAAATTTCAATACCATTTAGTACATAAGTAACATATTCTTGAATAGTAAGAAAAACCATACATCATCTCTTTCATTATAGCTTGGATTTCTACCTGTCTCTAATAAATTTGGTATTAACCCATGTTTTAAAGTTTTAGCAAATCTTAAAGTCTGTAATTTTGCATCTTCAAATCTACCTGGTCCAATTAATAAACCTCCAAAAGAAATGAAAACATCTCTACCTCATATAATCATTACTAAAATGTGGTAAACCTGTTGCTAAACATGGCACCAGTTTATCTGGTAATAATGATGTATTATTCATATAACAATACATTTGAACTGATGTTAAAGCTAAACCTTGAACTTGTTGAATACCTTTATCCATTAATCTTAAAATTCTAAATCTCGCTGCTTTATAAGCAATACCAACAATTAAAGTAAAATAACGTCGTCTTACAAAGAATGGAATTTTTCTAATTTTATCAAATCTTGAACGTAACCAATCTTGAAATTGACCTAAATTGATCTATTTATTTCATTAATGATTTATATAACATGATTTGATTTGATGTTGTAGTTTTAATTATTGTTTGATGTGTATGTTTTTTGTTTTTTTTTATATCTGGGGAATTTTTCTAATGATGGGAAATTTGTCAGCACTTCCTAAAGAGGTAGTTAATCATTTTGAAATCCCGATTTATATACATACAAGCACAATCAAATCTATCTTTTTCGCAACTTTATATTAAATTTTTTTGAAATAATAAGTCTATATTATCTATATTTTATCTAGATTATATTACAAAAGAAAGATTTTAAACCATGGCCCCTATGGATGCGACACAACACTTGAGGTACAGAAGAGGAGAATATTTCTCTCATAAATGTAATTATAAACCTCAAGATATTATTTGTCTTGATGGTCATTAAGTTATTAAAGCTTGTGGTAATAAATATTAACATCATGTTTCTTCTCTTATTGTTAAATAGTTTTCCCACTTGCTAAACCTTGCCATGTAGTTTCTATCTCTATTATTGTTAACTGAATCATAATAATTAAAAGGATTAAAGGAACCCTTTTTTTAATTTTTCATCTATTTGATTTGATAAAAAAATTTTTCTAAAGTCATTCCTTTTAGAAGTTTATGTTTTGGGTAAATTCAAAAAAAAGATCTCTACAGATTTTCATCTATAGAGATCAAAATAATATTGAAAAAAAATTGCAAAAAGATAATGAAGGATGCGAGATTCGAACTCGCGCGGTGAAGCACCAACAGATCTTAAGTCTGTCACCTTAACCAACTCGGTCAACCCTCCACTGAATAGGCCAAACTGGCTGATTCGTTGCAGAAGAATTCTGCCGGTTTTTCCCGCGATCTCGCAATCCATCATGCGCATTAACAAAATTGGACAAAATTCGGATTCGGAACCTAATTGGTTTAAATTTTTTTTTTTTCAAATATTTTGAATTTTTATTATGAAACAATGCTATTTTCATATGATCATTGTAATTTAATTCACATTTAGAAATCAAAACATTATTTTGAAATGAGTTTATGTTATTAAAATGTGGATAAATTTGAAGTTTTACTTCCCAGATCCGAGTTTTTTCTATTATTGCTGTTTTGTGATTTTATAATAATTTTAGACAGCAATTTTGATAAATTCTCGAGAAATTTAGTTAAAAAAAAAATTTTTTTTTTGTTTAAATATAATTATTATCTACTGGTCACAATATGATAATAAAGAATGTTATAGATGGTTTATATTTATAGATAATCTGTAGTTATTTGTAGAGTTGATGGGTAGCTTAAAAATATTTGTTGTTTGCCTCGAGCACAAAATGCAAAATTAGATACATTTTAGTTTATTGTTTTTTCTAGAAAAAAAAATATTATTATAACAGCCTGGAAAAAAATAAAAAATAAAATAAAAAATAAAAAATAAAAAATAAAACGTAGACAGTGAAAAAAAAGGGTGGAGAAATTTATTATGTATTTGTATTGAGAGGTCCCACGGTGGTGTGGATGTGGCATATTTCCACCAGAACCCAACATTTTACAACAGTCAATTGACTTAAAATAGACAAACAATTCTTCAAAGTGCAATTGGAACCCATATATATATATATAAATGGTGTTGTAAATCAATTTCTGTTATATAGCAACCTAATAAAAAAGTGAAACTAAACTAAAACTAAAACTGAAGTGAACTAAAACTTGGGGGGCAATGAAGTAAAGTAAATTTCAAATTAATTATAATAAATTTTTCAGAATATTCTTTTTTTCTGTCTATTTAACAAACACTAGCTAATTAATTTAATTAAAAGTGAGTGTAACAATCCAAATTAGGAAACCCCTTAATTAAAAATTATGAATAGCAAACTTAAGTTTACAAATCATTCATATTTCAATCCAACACATAAAAAAATTTAAATTTTCTTTCACTTTCACTTACTTCTTACTTTTACTTTCTTTCTTTCTTTCTTTCTTTCTCAATTCAATTATTATTATCTATATATATTCCCAAAACTTAAAGAATTATGTCTGCTGGTAAATATTTATTAGGAACTGCTGCAATTGTCGGTGGTGTTTATTATTATGATCAATATGTTCAACCAATTTTACCAAAAAAAGAACATGAACAATTGGCTCAATATACTCAAAAAGCTGAACAAGATACTAAAGATTTAAATAAAAAATTAACTGATAAAATTGATGAAGGTAAACAAGATTTAAAAAAGAAAACTGAATCATTAAGTGATCAAATTAAAGATTCAAAATTATATAAATCTTTTTCAAATAATAAAGAAGAAATTGAATATCATGCTAAAGATGCAATTACTCCAGATTCTGATAAAAATATTTTAGTTAAAGGTGTTCAACAATATATTGATTTTATTAATGTATTAGGTGAAGGTAAATATGTTAGTTCAACAACTCAATATAGTACACCAGATGCTAAAACAGAAGTTAAAGAAACTTCAATTTTTGATGTATTTTCAAAAAATGATGATACTATAAAAGATAAAGTTGAAGATAAAAAAAATGAATGGACAGCATGGGGTTCAAAAAAAGCTGATGAAGCAAAAAATGAAGCTGAAAAACAAAAATCAAGAGTTGTAAGTTGGGGTAATGAAAAAGCTGAAGAAGCTGAAAAGAAGAAGAATGAATGGTCAGTATGGGGTTCTAAAAAAACAGATGAAGTTAAAGATGAAGCTGAAAAAAAAAAGAATGAATGGACATCATGGGGTTCAAAAAAATCAGATGAATTAAAAGATGAAGCTGAAAAACAAAAGAATGAATGGTCAGTTTGGGGTTCAAAAAAAGCTGATGAAGCAAAGAATGAAGCTGAAAAACAAAAATCAAGAATTGTTAGTTGGGGTAATGAAAAAGCTGAAGAAGCAAAAGATAAAGTTGAATCTGAAAAAAATTCATGGTATAATTGGGGTTCAAAACAAGCTAATGAAGTTGAAAAACAAGGAAATGAAACTATTGATTGGGCAAATAAACAACTTGATCAAGCATCAAATGAATTAAATAAACAATATGATTCAACAAAAAAAGAATTTAATAAACAATATAATGCTTTAGAAAAAGAAGTTAATAAACAATATTCATCATTGGAAAAAAATTGGAATGATACAAAAGATCAAGTTAATGATAGATTTTCAATAGAAAAAGATAGAGCTATTAAAACTTATGAACAAGCTAAAGATAAATATGAAGAATTAAGTAAAAGTTTAATTAATGATCCTCAAAGAGATGCAAAATTACAACAAGCTAAAAAAGATTTTAATAGTTCTTTAGAAAATTTGAAATTATATGGTGATGATGTTTATAATGATTTTAAAAGTAAAGTAAGTGATTTATTCAAATAGGTTAATTTTTATTGAAAAAAAAAAATTTAATTTTTGCTTTAATCGAATTTTTGATTGACATTATACATTAGGCGTAATTTATATATATATTTTTTTATAGTATTTCTTTATCAGTTAAGTATATATTTTTGTGTTTCCATTTTTTCAAAAAAGACATCCAAGATATAAAATAACTCTAATTGCACAATTGATAGTAAAGTGGTATAAAAACTCCTAGAGTCTATTATTTATAACTTTTAAACCTTGTTTATAGGCGTTTGCTTATTAATTTTTATTTTGAAAATTTGTATGTAAAAAAGGTTTCCCCATACTTCAGAATTTTTTATTTTTATTTTTTTTTTTTTCGTAGGAGTGCCAAAAAAACAATTAGTTAAGAGATCTAAATTTTCAAAATTTGTTTTATTTTTATTTTTATTTTTATTTTTTTTCTCTCTCTAGCAACATCAAACTAACTCCAAAATGATTAAACGAAAATTACATATTAAAACAGTTCCTAAATTTTATGGAAATGAAGCATCAAAATTTACATATTCAAAAGATTTACCAACATTTGAATTATTAAAAAAATTAGATTTTGTAACATATCCAAAATCAGGTTTTGTAAATTGGTCACAATTAGGTTTATTAATTGAAAATAAATTATCAAATATAATTCGTAAAAATATGAATGAAATTGGTGGTGAAGAAATTAAATTATCATTAATATCTCAACGTGAATTATGGGAAAAAACAAATAGATGGAATCAATCAGAATTATTTAAATTTGATCAAGATAAATTATTATTAGTACCAACATCAGAAGAACAAATTGTTGAATATGTAAATCAACATTTAAAAACTTATAAAGAATTACCTTTATTATTATATCAAATTAATACAAAATTTAGAAATGAAAAAAGACCAAGAAGTGGATTATTAAGAGGTAAAGAATTTTTAATGAAAGATGCTTATTCATTTGATTTAAATGAAAAAAATGCTTTAAAATCTTATGATAAAATAATTGAAGCTTATCATAAAATTTTTAATGAATTAAAAATTCCTTATATTAAAGCAAAAGCTGATTCTGGTGAAATTGGTGGAGATTTAAGTCATGAATGGCATTATTTACATAAATCTGGTGAAGATATAATTTTTAAATGTAATGAATGTAATAATATTTCAAATATTGAAAAAACTTTATCATTACCAAATACTGAAATAGAAGAAGATTATAATGGTGATGTAAATGTAAAATATTTTATAACTAATGATGAATCAACTTTAATATGTGCTTATTATCCGTCAAATAGAATTTTAGAACCAAAATTTTTAAAATTTGAAATTCCAAATATTAATTTAAAAGAAATTAAAGGTAATGAAGAAATTTTTGAAAAATTTAATGGTGATGATTTATCTAAAAGAATTATAAGAATAATGGATTCAAGATTAAATTCAAGATCAAATTTTCCTGATTTTCCAATTAATTTTATAAATAGATCATTTATTACAACATTAACTGATATACCAATAGTATTAGCAAAAGAAAATGAAATTTGTAATGAATGTGAATCAGGTAAATTAAAATCAGAAAGTGCTATTGAAGTTGGTCATACTTTTTATTTAGGTGATAAATATTCAAAACCTTTAAATTGTAAAATTAGTCAACCAATTGAAAATGATACAAAAAATTCAGAAATTAAAAATTTAATGATGGGTTGTTATGGAATTGGAATAAGTAGAATTATTGCATCAATTGCAGAATTAAATCGTGATAATATTGGATTAAATTGGCCAAGTAAAATATCACCATGGAATTTAACAATTATACAAGCAATTGATAATAAAGAAGGAAAAAATTTTAATGAATTTTTTAAAAATTTAAATGATAATAATATAGATTATAAATTAGATGATAGATTATTAAGTTTAGGTAAAAAAACTAAATTATCAAATTTATTAGGTATTCCATTATGTGTAATTATAGGTGAATCATATCCAATTATTGAAATTGAAATTAGAGGTAAAAAATATGATGAATCATGGAAAAATGTATATAATAATTTAAAAGATAAATTTCATTGGGAAGTTACATATGATTCATTAGGTAATGATATTAAACATACTGTTCATAAAGATGGATTTATCGAAGTTGTAAATAGTTTATTAAATGATATGTAATATACAAAATTAAAAAGTATTAGACCTTTTTTTTTTTTTTTTTAAAGTTGAAAATTAAATAACAAAATTGATTCAATCAATTTGATGATTTTTTTGTTTTCCCGTTTTTATTTGTTTTTTTTTTTTAATTCATGATTAGGATGCTTTTAGTTGTTTTTTTTTAGATGTTTTAGTTGATTTAGTTGATTTTTATTTATATTTATGAAGTAAATTTACCAGTAATTTTAGCAAATACATGTAAAATAATAACTGAAAAAATAAAACCAACAGCTAAAAATAATACAACTAATGGATCAACTCTTAAACCTTGAGCTTCATCAGTAAATAATTTCATCATAGTTGATGAAGAACCTCCTGCACCTGCAGCTCTTGTAGATAATGGAGTTGCATTTGATGATTGAGCTTTTTTATCAGCAGTTGATTTTCTTTTGGCAGCACTTCTTAAACCACCTGGGACTTGACTTGAAGATGTTGATGCTGACTAAAATAAATAAAAGAATTGGGTTAGTAAAAGAATCTTTATACAAATTGATATTAGATAGAATTTTTTTTTAATCACATACCATTATGATATTCTTATGTGTATATTATAAAGAAACAAAAAAAATGTTGATCTTTAAAAGCTGGTTGATAATATTTTCTCTACACGTAGACAACAACTTTTTTTTTTTTCCAAAATTTTTTTTTTTTTTCACCAGAGAAAAAAGTAGTGTGTGATTTAAGTTAAGTTAAGATAGAAAAAAAAAATAATAATACTAATAATAATAATACGTATAACATTGAAAACAAAAGATGAATCTTGTGTGTGAATTAGATAGATAGATACATACATACAAAAAATACGACACTGACCAGAAAAACGCGACATACAAAACGCGACACGAAGAAGAATTACAAAATAAAAAAAATATTAACTTAGTATTTGAAAATATTTGACAAGAATCAGAAAAAAAGACAGACAAAAGAAAAGAAAAGAAAAGAAAAAGGGACACACAATACAATAGAATAATAGAATACAATACAATACACACAGTTGTAGTTTAGTTTAGTTACTTAGTTAAATTTAAAAAGTATAACACACACACAAAATTTATAGAAAAAAAAATATTATTTATTTTATTTTATTTTATTTTATTTTATTTTTCATTTCCCAATCCAACGTTCATTTTCATATTAAGATCATATACTACAATTTACAACCATATCATCAATAGATAGATATAACATATATATAACTAAACGTAAATACATTTAAAGATATAAACTGAAAAGAAAAGAACGAGAAGTTACTTGACCAATTTCAACGAATAAGATAATACCAAATATAATAAAATTGGTCAGTTAAGTTAAGTTAAAAACCTAAGTCCTTAAGAAAGAAAGACACACACACACTAAAAAAAAAGAAAGAAAAGAAAAAAAAAAATAAAAAAAAAAAAAAAAAAAAAAAAAAAAAAAAAAAAAAAAAAAAAAAAAAAAAAAAAAAAAAAAAAAAACAATCAAAACCAACCGACAAAACATTCATTTATCCAATCACAACCATAACAACCATAAGCATACAAAGTTCTAAATCCATACAATTTTTAGTATTTTATTAGGTGTATTGAAAGAAAGAAAGGAGAACAAAAGGTTAAATAATCAAAGGATAAAATCAAAAATATGGATTTTCGAAATTTATCAACAACTCCCAATCAAATGGATTCTGTAATGCAACGTCGTCCGTCATTAAGTTCATTAAGTTCAGCATCTGGTTATTCATCTTCAACTTATGGAGGAAATCAAAATAATAATAACAATCATAATTCTTCATCAACTAATAATAATTCCAATAACAACAATAATAATAACAATAATACAACCACTAGTACTACTACAACAACAAGTAGTGGAAGTAATAATAATACTAATGCAAATAATACACCTCAATTAATAAATCAAAGATTAACAAATACAAGAAATTTACAATCTTCATGGTTAAATTCAAATACTACATCTAATGTTGGACCATGGGTTGAACAACAACAACAACAAACTTTAGATCTGTTGAATAAAGATTCAACAACTACTGTTAATGAAACTTCAACTGGGGAACAAATTTCCAATGAACCTTCTAATGATAATAATGCCAATAATAATACTACTACAACTAGTAATAATAATAATAATGAAATTGATGATGATGAATTAATTCCAACTGCAATTGTTATAAAAAATATTCCATTTGCTATAAAAAAAGAACAATTGTTAGATGTTATGACTAAATTAAATTTACCTTTACCTTATGCATTTAATTATCATTTTGATAATGGAGTTTTTCGTGGTTTAGCATTTGCAAATTTTACATCAACTGATGAAACTTCATTAGTTGTAAATCAATTAAATGGTAGAGAAATTGGTGGTAGAAAATTAAGAGTTGAATATAAAAAAATGTTACCATTACAAGAAAGAGAAAGAATTGAACGTGAAAAAAGAGAAAAAAGAGGTCAATTAGAAGAACAACATAGATCAACTTCAAATGCTTCTTTAGCTTCATTATTATCAGCTGCTTCAACAACTGCGGCAACAAAAAATTTAAGTGTTAGTGGTGGTGTTACACCTGCTCATACAACTGAAAGATTATTTTTAAATTTACCTTTTAATAATTCACTGTTTATTTCACCACCAATTGAAATTAATTTTAATGATCCAGAAATTTTAGAATTATATACTCAATTAGTTTTATATCGTGATGATTTAACTAAATCAATATTTGAATTGGCAATTTCACCAGTTAATTTAAATATATCTCAAAGAAAACTTGTTTCATTTATTTGTAATTATTTAAATTTATTAGAATTATTTGATAATGGTTTAGTTATAATTAGAAGGAAACCTGGTCATATTAGTCAAACTATAACTCAACAAGGTCAACAACCTGTACATCAACAATCACAAGTTCATACACAACAACAAGTTCAAGCTGTTGCTCAACAACAAGCAGCAGTTGTTGCAGCAGGTGGTGCACAACAACAACAACAACAACAACAACAAGCAACAACAGTTGTTGGTGGTCAACAATTACCACCACCACAACATTCATCATCAATGTTAAATCTTAATCAATTAGGTCAAATACAAGTACCAAATCATCCAGAATTATTAAGATCTCAATCACAATCTGCATTACCATTACCAAGATTAAGACAACAAACTTCAACACCTGTTCAACAACAACAACAACAACAACAAACTCCACAACAAAGTCAACAACAACAACCACAAAATTTTCCATTATATCAACCACAACAACAACATCAACAACAACAACATCAAAGAGGTTATAATCAACAACAACAGCAACAACAACAACAACAACAACAACAACAACAACAATATAATATGTATCAACAACAAGCAACTACACCTCAACAACAGCATCATAATCAATTTCAACAAGTACCACAACCACAATCAATTACACCAAATTTGAATTCAAGTAGTGCAGCAGCATTGTTAAGATCAAATAGTAATAGATCATATGTTGATGTTAGATCAACACCACCATTGAATAATAATTTTATTGCACAACAACAGCAACAACAACATCACCATCACCATCATCATCAACAGCAACAGCAAGCACAAGCCCAAGCACAAGCACAAGCACAGGCACAAGCACAAGCACAAGCACAGCAACAACAGCAACAATCGTCACTTTCAGATTCACCAACACCACATCATCACCTGCATATACAATTGGGACAACAACAAGCTCAACAACAATATTATAATAATAATTCAAATAGTAATAGTAATAGTAATAATAATAATAATAGTGGATTATCATCACAACCACAAACACCATTAACTGGAAGTGCAGATATTAATTCAAGATTTCAACCATTTGGTCAACATAATCATTTGAAATCAAGTTTTACGTCATTACCACAAAGTAGTGGTGGAGGAAATAATAATCCAGAAAATAGTGATAGTATATCTTCAAAATTAAATAGTTTAGGATTAAATTCTAATAATAGTGGATTTGATGGTAATAGTGGAATTTGGGGACCAAAATAAAAATAAAAATAAAACAATAAAACAATAAAATAAAATAAAATAATAACAAAAAGAGATAATTTTTTCATAGACTGACGATTTTTTACATGATTTTTTTATTAAAGTTTACAATGTATTTTAATGATTTTTAGAGGAAGAAGAAGCAGAAGAAGAAGAAGAAGAAGAAGAAGACATGAAAGAGATAAATAAATAAATAAATAAAAAAAAAAAAAAAATAAAAAACAAAATAATTCAATGAAATAGATAATAATATTATAATGTGACCCTTTTTAGAGATGATGCTATGTTTTTTTTGAAAGAAATTTTTTATGTTAATAATGTGTATCATTTTTTTTTATTTATATATATAAATATGTATATTAATAATTTTTTAATAGATTTTTTAAATGAACGTTTTTTTATAAAGTAAGAATTAGAAAATAAAATAGAATTTGATATTGGTAGGAAATAAGAACTAAGAACTAAGAAATAAGAAATAAGAAATAAGAAATAAGATTAAAGTTTTTTAATGTCGCGTTTTTGTTGAAATGAAATTGAAATGAAATTGATTTGTGACAATGATTTAAAATAATAAAACAGTTTCTTTTTTAAAGACAAACCAAAACAAAACAAGAAGGGAAGTTAAAATAATTAAAATTAAAATTAATTGTCATTTTTTTCTGTGATTTTTGCCTATGGGGCCATCCATCGCTACAGGAAAACCACACTAAAAAAAATACTAACTAAAAAAAGAAAAAATAAAAAATAAAATCAACATACTTAACAAAATTAAATTAAATTAAAATTAAATTAGAAATTAAATTAGAAATTAAAATAAAAAAATTTAACCAAAAAAAAAAATTAGGAATTTTTTTAATCATCAATCAATTAATATCTAATAGTATATATATACATAGTATCATATAATATATACATATAGATAGATATATCTGGTGAATTTATAAAGAAAGACCGTAACAAGAAAACACAATTCAATTTAGTTTCCCCAATCAATTAATCAATTGTATATTACTTAGTTAACTTAGTTAAATTACCCATCAATTCATTTTTTTTTTGAACATTTTTTTTACTGTTGACAACAACCAAAAAAAAATAAAAAAAAAAATTTAATTTAATTGAGGGCAAAATTAAAATTAATATTAATATTAGTATTAAGAAGAAGAAGTAGAAGAAGAAGAAGAATTCAACAATCAACAAGAATTCAACAAGATTAAGATCAACTACAACTACAACTACAACTACAACAAACTAAACTTTCTTTGAATATATTAGATCAACTAAATTTATATTATATTATATTATATAATTAAATCCTACTAGAGTTTTTCCATTTTCAATTTTATACATTTATTTTTATTTTATTTTATTTTTTTTTTCTCCATCTGATAATATTAATAAATTAATTTAAATTAGATTAATTAAACAAAAAAGAAAAATTTTTTTATTACTATAATAATATATCATATAATCAATCATGGGACAAATTCTTTCACAACCAATTACTGATAAATCATCTGAAGAAGGTGAAGATAAATATTTAGCATATGGTTTATCTAGTATGCAAGGATGGAGAATTAATATGGAAGATGCTCATGCTACAATTTTAAATTTATATAAATTAAAAGATAATAAAGATGATGATGATGAAGATGATGAAGATGATGATTTAGAATATGATGATTTAAAAAATGATGTTAAAAAAGTTAAATCATCAAAAGATGTTGAAACAGTTGAAGCAGAATTAAAAGATCATGTAGCATTTTTTGGTGTTTATGATGGTCATGGTGGTGAAAAAGCTGCAATTTTTACTGGTGATCATTTACATGAATTAATTAAACAAACAAAAGAATTTAATGAAGATGATTATGTTAATGCATTAAAACAAGGATTTTTAAATTGTGATCAAGCAATTTTAAAAGATTTTTTTATGAAAGATGATGAAAGTGGTTGTGCTGCAACGTCGATAATTATAACTCCAAAAAAATTAATATGTGGTAATGCAGGTGATTCAAGAACTATTATGTCAATAAATGGTTTTGCAAAAGCTTTATCATATGATCATAAACCAAATAATGAAGGTGAAAAAGCAAGAATTTGTGCAGCTGGTGGTTATGTTGATATGGGTAGAGTTAATGGTAATTTAGCTTTATCAAGAGGTATTGGAGATTTTGATTTTAAAAAAAATGTTGATTTACCTGCTGAAGAACAAATTGTTACATGTTATCCTGATGTTATACAACATGAATTAAATTTAGAAAATGATGAATTTGTTATATTAGCTTGTGATGGTATTTGGGATTGTTTAAGTTCTCAAAAATGTGTTGAATGTGTTAGAAGAGGTATTTATGAAAGAAAAACTTTAACTGAAATATCTGAAGAAGTAATGGAATTATGTTGTGCTCCAACATCAGATGGTTCAGGTATTGGATGTGATAATATGTCAATTATTATTGTAGCATTATTAGATTATACAAAAAATGAAACTTTAGATCAATGGTATGATAAAATAATTAATAGAGTTGATCAATTAAAAAATAATCAAGAATCTTCTGATAAATATGGTCCAATTTCAAAACCTTATAATGAACTATATAAAGAAATGTATGGAGAATATTATGATATAGGTCAACAATCTCAAGGTGGAAATTCAAGATCAACTTCAAGTTCTATTGGAGGTGGTGGTAGTGGAAATGCATCAGGTTTAGGTATGGCAAATGGTAATTCAATATTTGGTAGAGGTGGTTATGATGAAGATGATAAAGATGAAGAAGAAGATGAAGGTCCAATTGGTACAGGAGCAATTTCATTACAAAAATTATTAGCATCAAATGCTATAACTAATGAAAATGGTGTTATATATTTAGATACATCAAGTGCACAATCCCTATTAGCTCATTTTGGAGTTAGTGAACCAGGACATGATGATGGAGATGAACTTGAACATGAAGAAGATGTTCATCAAAGACATACTGAAGAAGATGAAGAAGATGATGAAGAAGAAGATAAACCAAAAGTTGAAGAAATTAATGATGATGATGAAGAAGAAGAAGAAGAAGAAGAATCAAAATCACAAGGTGTTGAAGATAAATCTAAAAAATGATTAATCTAGCAAAAAAAAAAAAAAAAAATTAATTAGTAATTGTTATTATTAATATTAATATTAATATTTAAATTATTATTATTATTATTATTATTATTGTTTGTAAATATACCTTTTTTTTTATTATTATTAATATTTGCTTATATAAATATTTACTTTAGATGGTTGATTTTTAATATTATATGTTTTAGATTATTAAAATGATCAATGTACAAGAATTACAGAAAATAAAAACAAAAAAAAAAAAAAAAAAAAAATTTAAAAAAAAAAAAAAAAAAAAAAAAAAAAAAAAAAAAAAAAAAAAAAAAAAAAAAAAAACCAAAACCAAAACCAAAACCAAAAAATAAACCCTATGTTAATTAATTTGATACAAACCTAAATTTTCTTTTCAATTCATTTCTTAAATTATTTCTTATTATATATATTTATATATATATATATATATATATGCAACAGGATAACAATATTTGATATAAAATTATAAAATTGTATTATATATATTTTATATATTGAATAATTAAAAATTATTATTATTATACTTATTATTATTATTAAGTTAACTCAAAATTTTTATTACAATATACGGTAATTAACTTAAATAAATAACTTAGCCTAAACAA
>JAKTXL010000065.1:0-83089 GCA_030582535.1 Insectozyma bohioensis | reverse complement strand
TGACAGTTTTCCTATTCTACGTAGTAGAATCTGAATACTCTTTTTGCATGTGAATATCAGAACAAATAAATTTATTCTGATATCTTAATGAACTATTGTAAATTCATATAATTATGTGTTAGTATTAATAGTTATATAACAAAAAGAAATATAAGTAAGATACTTACAGATGGAAAATTTAAAATATTGAACAAAGTTCTAATGAATTGATTTGATGATGATATGAATTTGATGATTGATTGATGAAAAGAATTAATTGTTTTAAAAAATATGAATTTAAGTTGTTGTTTGTAAAAAGAAGAAAGTGGTTGTAAAAAAAAAATAAATTTGATTGTACAACAAAGATTTGGGGTTTATATAGTAGCGAGAGAAACAACACATACCAAAAAAATAATTTGCAACAATATTTTGTTCTTAAATAAATTAATAAGAGTAATTGTTGAAAATTTATTAAATCTAACTGATATGAAAGTTTATTTTATTAATAGAGAAAAATATATTTATTTACCAAATTTTTCTTTTAATGTTTTTTTTAATTTTTTTTCAAATTCTTCTTTTGTTTCACCAGCTTTCCATCTTAAATTATAAGCAGGATGATCAGGTAAAAGAAATGTTGGTTCTTCTCCATCAATACCATTTATATGTTCTCTAAAAGTTAAACCTTCTTTTGGATAATCTTTCCAAACTAAACCTCTTCTTTGTAATTCTGGTATTAATAATTCAACTAAATCTTCAAAAGTTCCTGGAGTTATAGCATAAGCAAAATTAAATCCATCAACTCCTGAAATATCTACCCAATTTTCAATTTCATCAGCAACTTCTTCTGTTGAACCAATTATTAAAACACCTCCACCACTAATACTAACTTTATTAGCAATAAATTCTCTTGTTTTTCTTAAATTTGGTGGATCACCATGTTGAGTTTTAGTAAAAGCTTCAACAATTGTTCTAGTTGAATTACTTTCAACTTTATCTAATTCTTCATCCCAACCATATTTACCTAAATCAATTCCAGTCCAACCACTAAATAATGATTGTGCACCTTCTATATCAATAAATTTTTTATATTCATTTAATTTTTCAATTGCTTCTTCATGAGTTGGTGCAACTATAACAGTAACTAATTGTACTTTTTTAACATCTTTAGGATTTCTACCTTCTGCTATAATTGCTTTATTTAATTTATCAATATTATATTTTAATCCTTCTGGTGTTGAACCATGAACAAAAACTGCTTCTGCATTTTTAGCAGCAAATTTTAAACCAGCACTTGAAGCACCTGCTTGTAATATAACAGGTAATCTTTGTGGAGTTGGTTCTGTAATTGTTGGACCTGGAATTTTATAATATTCTCCTTCAAAATTAATTTGTCTAATTCTTTCAGGATCTGAAAAAACACCAGTTTTTCTATCAATTTTAACTGCATCATCAGCCCATGATGATAAAAATAATTGATACATAACTTCAACATATTCTTGTGCCATTTTATATCTTTCATCATGATCAATTAATGGAGTACCATTTAATAAATTTCTTGAAGCAGTATCTAAATAACCAGAAACAATATTCCAACCAACTCTACCATTAGTTAAATGATCTAAAGTAGCTAATCTTCTTGCAAGATGATATGGTGGTTCACAAACAGTACTTAAAGTAAGTGCAAATGTTAAATTTTTAGTAACAGCAGCCATTGCAGAAACAACTGCACTTGGTTCATTTATAGGCCATTGAGCACCAGCAATAGCAGATGCAGATATATTACCATTATAAACATCATAAGGACCTAATGCATCAGCAATAAATAATCCATTAAATTTACCTTTTTCTAATAATTTAGCTAAATTAGTCCAATATTCTAATGTATTATAAGTTCTTGATTTATCTTTTGGATGTTTCCATAACCCAGTACTTTGATGTCCAGCACATGCCATATCAAAAGCATTGATTATAAGTGGTTTTCTTTCCTTTTTATGTCTTTTAGTTGATTGTGTCATTGTATTTCAAAATGGTATCTAAAAATGATATTTCTAAAAATGATATTAAAAAGATATTTCAATTTATAAATTGATGAAATTGGAAATAAGATTTCTCTTATTCCCTTATATATATTATAGAATCCCTTTCAATTCATTTTTCGGGTTGGGATTGAATAACTGTGGTGTTTAGTTGAAAATGATAAAAATCGTTATCAACAAAATAAAAACTATTGAATAAATCTCAATAAACTGTGGCAATAAAATATATGATAAGAATTAATCAAGAAATGATTCAAAAAGTTTAATCAAAAAAATATTAAAATGATAGTGATGAGGTAATAATAAGGAAGAATTGAAAAAATAAAAAAAAAATGAGAAATTATTTTCTTCTACAATAAAGAAATGGAGAATTAAGGTTTTAGAAGAATATTTGCAAAATATAACAATGAATTCATGAAGTAGAACTTGAATTTAAATATTTATATTCTTTCAACTTAACTCATAGTACATCTAGAACAGTTTGAAAGCAGATTATAATTTAAGCTACATTACTTGCATTTGATATAATAGTCATTTACATGCTTTTGAGGTTCGAAATAAAAGTACGAGTAGGTTGATTGCACTAATTATGACGTAGTATTTAACCGAGGAATCTATATTTAGTCTACATCTCTATTGTTTGGTATTATATATAATTAGTTTTTTAAGAATAAAATATTTTATAATAGAGAAAACAGTTGAAAACTTAAACTACTACCGAGAGTATGTTTTGTTTTTTATTGTTCATAGATGCAAAAGACAACCACCAAAAGTCCACCAAAGAAGTTTTTTTTAAAATTGTGGTTAATTATACATAAAGATCAAGTTATCTTTTAAGTCTAACTTTGAATCGAGCCACATATGCCAAAGCTCATAAGACATTATTTTTGAATCTATCAAACTAAACTTTTGATCTTAGATTGATCAAAAGGATTGATTGAACATATTGAGATTGTAAATCTATTCCTCTTCCAAGTGTATATGCTGTGTATATTTTCTGTTTATAACACTTCTTTGCATTATTCAGCCCCTTACTACTAAATTTGTCATTTTAATTTCCGATTTTAAGTGGTTGATTTTAGCAAAGAGAAAGTTTTCTAGACACAATACACCTTCTAGAAAAAAAATCCATGAAATAGTATTGAACCGGTTTTTCTTTCTTTGCTTATAGAAATTAATCAATGTATTCATTTATGAGAAACATTGCTATCTATATAAGTAATCCATCAAAAGATAAATCATCATGAACATATTTTAAAATCTCTTCTCCCTCGTAAATATGTTTACGGTGTAAAAATTTTTTTTTCCACCGCATTGGATCACAAAATAAAATTTTGCAGTCAAACATCAAATAACAACTTCTCTTTAATCAAGTGGATTATCCAATTATGATGAAGTGGGTTATATTAATATATGATTAACTATATAAAATGATTTTAAGAAATAGGGGCTCCATAATAATCAAAAATCTATAAATATTCTAAAACTTTCCCAATTTTTTCATCCAAATTTTTTTTAAATCATCATCATCATCAATTAAATATGAAATTCTCAACTGCTACTTTATTTGCTTTAGTTTCTGTTGCTCAAGCTGGTTATTTTAAAGAACCATCAAGAACCGAATGTGAAGAAGGTGTTACTACTTTACCATTCCCAATTGCTTTTGCTGTTAAAGATTGTGATTCTGGTTTTGTTTTCGATATTGTTTATGAAATTAATGATGGTCAATTAGAACATGGTAATAGAGATAAAGTTACTTGCTCACATTGTGTTCCTTCCCCAACTCCATTATGTGAAGATGGTCATAAATGGAAAAGAGGTGATGATTGTACTGATCATTGTGAACCAACTCCTGAACCAATTCGTGAACCAGTTCATGAATATTGTACCATTGTCAAATCAGATTGTTTAGATGTTTTTAAATTATGTGATTCTGTTTTAACTGATAAAGAAGGTAGAATTGGTTCAATTGTTGCTAATCATCAATTCCAATTTGATAAACCAGTTCAACATGATGCTTTATACATTAGAGGTTGGTCAGTTGTTTTAAAAGATGATTACTATTTATTAGCATTAAATGGTAAAACTGATTTCTACCATTGTAAAGTTGATGAATGTGGTATCTATAAATTATATGATGCTTGTATTGGTGCTCAATGTTCATTAGTTGAAATTATTGTTATTGAAGTTATTGAAGAAAATTGTGAAAAAAAATATTAGGTTCCATTTAAATAACTAAAGAAAGGGTGTGCTTATTTTTTTGTTTTGTTTATTTAGTTCTTTCTATCTATTTTTACTTGGGTTCTTTTAGATGAGGCGGTTTTTCTTTATTTCGGTTTTAATCTTTTGATTAATTTTATTTAGTTTTCTTTAGTTAATATATATATCACACCAATAATTAAATTTGTAATTTTTCTTATTTTTGCGTTCATTTGAAACTTGTAATTAAAAATTTACACTATAAATCTTGAAAAAAAAAAAGTAGGATCGTAATATATGAGATTTAAGAAATTCTGCTTTTAAACTGGTTTTGCTGCAAATTTAAATTAGATCTTATTTCCACAAAAAATAACTAAAGTTTTTAGTTACCAATATCTGAAACAAAATTAAAGCAACATTCTTTGAATAACCATTATAGTTCAACTTTAAGTTTTTATATTTCCATTTATTATTGGTATAAATCAGTAAAATATTTTGTGGATCTCTTTATTAAAAATTTATTTTTTCTTATCTCAGATGAAATAGAAACATAAATTGAATACTGGAAGCATATATGAATTATGTAATCGGATCCCTTGATATAGACTGTTTATAGTTGATAATACGAAAAATGTTATTTTTGCATAAGTTTTGTTTGCTCACATCCATATTGTTTGGTTCTGGAATTCGGGTACTCGTTTCGGCAGAAAATTAATTTATGCCACAGCTAAGATTATTTTTTAATTGCAAATTTATTGAAAATTTTTCAAAAAAATAGAAGATAGCAAAGATATAATAGAAGATCAAAGCCATAGATGAATATATTTAAACATCATAAAATATTCGAACATCACAAAATCCAAATGTATCAATTAATAAATCAATCATGGAACCATCATTATCTCAAGGTGTCGGATATGGAGTAATTATCGGTGGTAGTGCTTTCTTTGCCATTGTAATGAATTATGTAACTCATTTACAAAATAAATTTACTAAACATAATTCTCATAATCTAGATGAATTTGTTGCTGGTAGTAGATCTATTGGTTTTGGTTTATTATTAAGTACTATTTTATCTAATTGGACTTGGAGTTTAACATTATTAGGATCAGCTATTCAAAATTATACTTATGGTTTTAGTGGATCTTATTGGTGGGGAGTTGCAGGTTTGATTCAAGTTTCTGTATTTGCAATTATATCAAGTAAAATTAAAAAAAATGCAAATTTAGTTACTACATTTCCAGAAATGGGTTATTTTAGATTTGGTACAGCAGGTCATCTAAGTTTTTTATGGTGTGGATTTGTTTGTAATGCATTAATTAGTGCATGTATTTTATTAGGTGGTTCAGGTGTATTTCAAGCTATTACTGGTGTTAGTCAATATGCTTCATTATGGTTAATTCCTTTTGGTATTGCTGTTTATGTATCATTTGGTGGTTTAAGAGCAACTTTTATATCTGATGCTACACATACTTTAATTTTATTAATATTTTTGATTGTATTTGTTATTGAAATTTATTTTGTAAATGATAAAATTGGTTCACCTAAAAAAATGTGGGAGTTATTAAATGCATTACCACCAGTTGATGAAAATCATCATGGATCATATTTAACATTTGCATCAAGACAAGGTGCTATTTTTGCAGTTTATGTTATATTTACAGGATTTGGATCAGTTATAAATGATCAAGCTTATTTATCAAGAGCTGTTGCATCAGATCCAAGAATTACTTCAAGAGCTTATTTTGTTGCTTCATTTTGTTGGTTTGTTATTCCTTTTGCAATGGGAGCTTCATTAGGTCTTGCAGGAAGAGCTTTAGAAAATTATCCTGATTATCCAAGATTAACTCCATTTGAAGTAAGTGAAGGTTTACCATCTGTTAATGCAGCTGTTTATTTATTGGGAAAAACGGGACTGGGAATGATGTTAGTTATGGTATTTTTTTCAGTTACATCTTCATATTCAGGAGAATTAATTGCTACTTCAACATTAATATCTTATGATATTTATAAAAAATATTTTAAACCTCATGCAACACCAAAAGAAGTTATGTATGCAGCAAGAGCTAGTGTTTTTATTTGGGCATTTATTTCAAGTGCATTAGCTTCAATATTTTATGGTGCAGCAAAAATTTCAATGGGTTGGTTATTTAATTTCTTAGGTTGTGCAACAAGTTCAGGTGTATTTCCAATTATATTAGCTTTTACTTGGAAAGATTTAAATACAGCTGGTGCTGTTGGTGGATCAATTGGTGGTATGTTTTTAGGTTTAATTGCTTGGTTGGTTATGTGTAAAACTTATATGGGATCAGTTACAGTAGAAAATTTAACAGATCAATGGGTTGCATTTACTGGTACCGTTGCTTCATTATTACTCGGAGGAATAATTTCAATTACATTATCATTAATTTGGCCAGCTAATTTTGATTTTGAAAAAACAAGAAATAGAACAGAGTTAATAGACGAATCTGAAAATACTAGCGAAGACAGCAGTGATATTAAAGAACATTTAAAAACAGAAAATACTAGTGAAGAAAGTAGTGATATTAAAGAAAATTTAAAACTAGAAGTTATTGCATCTTTAAATTCTCAATTTGAAAATTCAAATACTCAAATTGATCATAAGCATTTAGATCATGAATTTAAGAAATATACTGGATTAGTTATTTTAACTTCTATAATTGTTGCTATTATTATACCCGTTCCAATGGCTGCTTCACTTTATGTTTTTTCACCAAGATTTTTATTAGGTTGTATTATAGTTATAATTATTTGGTTATTTGTTTCATTTGGTTTTGTTATTATCGTACCAGTGTACGAAGGTAGAAAAGTTATATGGTCAATAATTAAACAAGTTTTGAAATTTAAAAAATCCACTTAAGAATGGTCGTTTTATATTTATTTATCACATTATTATCTTAGATTGTGTTTATTTCAAATTACCTACAATCTACACATTGAATTTAAAGTATAATAATGAAACTCAATATTATAAATACTAATTATTTTTATTTATCGAATTAATTACCAATTAGCTTTATTTTCCTTTCTATTCTCTAGTTAACATTTGCTATTTACCAGGTCTGCATTGACATATTAATTATATTCGTAAAATTTTATACCACGATGATCTTTGAGTGTAAAATATTTTCATGTCTAGCACTGACTAAAAAAAAGGTTAATTCAAGGAAAAAAAAAAGTAAATGCATATGTAAATGGAAAGACATTTGTTGTTTGTTGGAAATAATGGAACAGAATAAGTGGATTTTTGGAATAATATATATACAGTAAATTATCCCTGTATTATTTGGATCTAAAAATCTCTTGTGAAAGCGCAAATTTTGTGCGGCAGGAAAAATTTGACAATTTTTTTTTACTAAAAATAGATAATTTCACACAATTAAACTAACTTTCTAAAAAAGAGGATTTCAACTAACGTTTAAAAATAATACTATATATATAATCTAATTTAATCAAAAAAATCAATTATAAATTTAATAATTAGCAAAAATTATTTACCTAGAAAAAACATTTTTTATACTATGTATAGATAAAACGTCAATAGAATTTTTGTATTATAACATGACCTTTTAACCACTTTTTTGAAACGAGAAACTCAAGGAGTATCCAATAAACACCAAATTAGGCCATTTTAAGGTGGTCAATTTTTTCTGACTTTTTGAAATTTTTAAAAAATGAACGAAACAGGGTCTGGCTCTTTTCGTTTTCCCCGATTTTGCTAGCTTCACAAAACAAGATCCTGTTTCAAACTGAAACAAGACTCAATTGTATTTGTGAGCTGCAAAAGTCGGTGTTCTTAGACCGAGTTAATAAACCCTTTTGTTGCTCATCCAGAGATCGTATAGAGATCTACAGGGACTTGGAATTAACTTATATAATCTATATAAATTATATAATATTTGTTTTATTTAAAGATTACCATAATGAATGAATAAATGATTGATAAAAAGTGAATTGTTTGTGATATTGAAAAAAAAAAAGTTGCAAAAAAAAAAAATAAATAGAACGGTATATAAATTTTTGTTAGGCCATGTTTTTTTTTATCCATACCAAAAAATATTTTTTATAACTATTTTCTCATATTTTTTTTTTTTGCAATTATTTATTAATAGCACAAACAATTCACTTTTCATCAATCAATCATTCATTCATTAATTATGGTAATCTTTAAATAAAACAAATATTATATAATTTATATAGATTATATACTTTAATTCCAAGTCCGTGTAGATCTCTACGAACTCTGGATGATCAACAAAAGGGTTATTAACTCGGCCATCATTTAATGGTGGTTAATAAAGACCCGATTTAGCTCACAAATACAATTGAGCCTTGTTTCAATATGGAAACAGGGCCTTGTTTTGTGAAGCTAGCAAAATCGGGAAAATGAATAGAGCCAGAACCCGTTTCGTTCATTTTTTACAAATTTCAAAAAGTCAGAAAAAATGGACCACCTTAAAATGGCCTAATTCTATGTTCATTGGATACTGCTGGAGTTTCTCATTCCAAAAAAGTATTTAAAAGGGTATGTTGTAATACAAAAATTTGGTTTTTTTTAAAATTGAAAAATTTAGATTTACTTTTTAGAATATGTGCCATGTTAAAAAACACTAGTTATGTATTTATTATATACTTCTAGAGTTTCGCTTTCCATATAAGTGATTTAAAGGGAATATTGAAATACAAAAATTCAATTTTATTTTTGGATTTAATATTTACTATTGCGTTATTGGTCTTTTTTGCGGCATGGGCCCGCAGATAGCCGTCATTTGATAATTCGAAAAGTTTTTCGACATCAACCTTTGGCGCAACTGCGGATACCTATATTTTTCAAAGTTAACTTTTCAACTCGGTATCTGGTTCGAACCGCGAAAGGGATATATTAAATTTATTGAAAAATAAGGTAATTAATAACTTAAGCACTAATGGGAAGTCAACTAAGTATAGTAATATCATCTATAATAAAGAAATTATATATTTATATTAATAATTAATTGGTGTCTATGTTAAAACACTAATTTATTTATTTTAAATAAAAAAAAAAATAGTAAAATAATAAATGTTGCAAAATATATACATTTAATCCAGGTTTATCTAACACTATAGATAAATAATAACAATTTCTAAAGAATATTATTCAATAGGCAATATAAGTATATATCTTAGAATTCTATAAGAATACTAGAGAAACACCTTTTATTTTGCCAATTGTAAATTTCCAATGATCAAAAGTAATTATTTTTAACAGTTACTTCTAAATAATAAAGGTTTATCATCTAGTAAAAAGAAAAATAAATATTTAAAGTAAAATTGGATTCAGAATGAGAATGAAATGAACAACCTTTTAAACAAAGAAGAAAGCAAAGAAAGAAAAAATGAAAATGATTTTTACATTTTTGTTTTTTATATTTTTTCCATCAAACCGTAATCCCATTAATAATCAATCAATTAATCAATTTGATAGATAGACTCTCATATATAGACGTCAAAACTATACATTAAATAGATAACAAACTAGTCAAACCAGCTAATGTTAAAGTATCACTTTGAATAGTACCACCTAATGGTAAACCAGTAATTGTATCAAAGGCAGATTTAAAATATTTTAAAACTGATGAAATAGTATTTGGATATTCAAAATTACTGGTTCTTTTGGTATGAGAACAACCATCAACAACAGAACTACCATTAAGTCTATTAACAATCCAAGTTAAAGCAGCTGGTGCACCAACAATTGTTTCTGTAATATGACCATTAGTTGCATCTTCAGCAAATTCAGCTGATGCAATTCCATTTTCACACCATTGAGTATAAGTTTTTAATGAATTAACAATTGGGACAATATTATCAAGTGTTCCATGATATATAAAAATTGGAATTTCTGGGACTAAATCTTCTTGATAAACTAAACCATTGTCTTCTAAAACTGATTTAATTGGTTCTTCTTGAACAATTTCCCAACCATTAGAAATATATTTAATTAATCCAGATGAAAAATGATTATCAAAATAATAAATAACTGAATCTAATAAACAATGATCATCATCTTGATTAAATCTACTAGCTAATAATGGAGTAAGTTTTGTTTGTAAATAAGATGAAAAATTTGAATATTCATTAGATAATCCACCTAATGAATTTGCAATTAAACCTGCAAAAGGTGTACCATCTGTTACTACAGCTGTAGCAGTAATATTAGTAACAAAACCACCTAATGCAGCACCAGCCAAATTTGAAGATAATTCAGGAGCATAACTTGGTTGTAAAGCAGCAGCCCAACCAGAAGCTAAACTACCACCAGAATAACCCCACATTACAACTTGGGCATCTTCATCAATACCAGTTGAATAATTTCCGGATTGTAAAGCAGCTCTAATTGAATTAAGAACTGCATGACCAGATTGTCTACCAACAGTAAAAGTACTTTTAGGACCTTCATAATCAGGTGAAACAACATAAAAACCTTGATCTAATAAAGCTGCAATAAAATAAACTTCACTTGCAGTAGCTAAGGTAGTGATTGGAGCACCTTTTTGAAAAGCATAAGATGGAGCACAATTTAAATCAGCAGCATCTTCATAAGTTTGATAAGAAACAATTTTTTTTGAATCCGCATTATATGGTTCAAAAATTGTAGTAACAATAGCATTTGCATTACCAAAAGAATCTTCAGATCTAACTAATACTTGCCACATATTTTTAACATTAGCAGAAGTAATTAAATTAGTTAATGAAAATGGAGAGGTTCTAAATTTTAAAATAGCACCATTTGCTTTACTTTCATAACCTGTTGGTGGTGTATAAAAATCATCATCTTCAGGACTAGTAGGAACCAAAGAAGTAGCAGTAGCAACAATTAATAAGTAAAACCAGATAAAATTCATCTTGTTGATTCAAAAACAAGAAAATTTATTCCAATATCATTGAAATAAACTGATTTATATAGTTTTAAAGGTTGTTATTAAGAACTCCTCTGGTATCAATGGTGAATCTAAAATTTTACCCCATAATTGGTAAACACTTGAAAGATCTTCATTACGCAATTAGATCGGCGTAAAAACAGTTAACAATAGAATAAAGCAGTTACCAGTAGTTTCAGGGGACGGAAATGATTATTTTTCCATTTAAATATTTAAAGCCCTGAATTAGTTGCATGTTCGACATTATTGTTTCATTTATTATTTTGCAACTGAAATTGATTTTCCTATTGTCTTATTTTTTTCGCGTTTGTGGGGAAAATTTTGCAACTAACAATGAAGTATTGAACGGTCAGTCGTACTGTATGGTCGTACTGTACGGTCGTAAAAATAATATAAAGACAGAAATTCAAAATTCAATAGAAATATTTTGAAAAATACCCAAAAAAGAAGACAATGTTTGCTAGTTTGGTTTATTTTATTAATTTAAACTGGTTTCATATAAGAATTTAATATTTTGATGATGTGATTTATTAATCCCTCAATAATAATTGATTGGTCCTTTTATAAAAATTTTCGGTTTTGAGGTATTACTATTTTTACATTTACAATGTTAAAGGAAAATAACGTTGAATTTGTTAACTTAATGGCACTTTTTTTTTTTTGAATTATTTTAAATTAAGAAATTGAACAATAAAACAATAATGAATACTCAATATTTCCAAATAATTATAATGATATAAGTTGTGATAGAGTAGATGTATAAATTTTGAAAGATAAAGAATAATATTACTAAAAGTGGATTTTTCATAGAGACTTAACTCACACATTGCAACAAGTTTTCTGAATTGGAATTTTTACTTTCAAAAAAACATAAATATATTTAAAACAAATTTCACAAAACATATATAATCTTAAAAAACATCCAATAAATATCATAAAGTCAAATACAATCAAAACTCATAAAATAAAAAAAAACATCATAAAACATCATAAAATAAAATATTATAATCTAACAACCACCACCACCACCACCGCAACCACCACCACCACTGCCACCACCACCACAACCTCCTCCACCACCACCACCACCATCACCACAACTTCCTCCTCCAGCGCACCCACCACCACCAGAACCAGAACCACATGCTGTACCACTGGAAGAACCACAACCACCGAAAGAAGTGTCACCAGAACCACAAGTACCAACATAAGTACCATTGGCACACGAACCACCAGAACAAACAGCACCACCACCACCACCACCACCACCACAACTACCTCTATTTGAACCTGAACTACAAAGTCTATCTTGTTGTAAAGTTGGACAATCATCACCAATTGGAGCAACTGGAGGAACAACAAAATAATAAGGATTAGTATAACCAATATAAATAGGATCATAAGTCCATGGAACGCTTCTTTCACTTCTTCTATCTATTGCTCTAGTTGTTGGTAATCTAATTGAACTATGACCACTAATATGTGTTAAACCTTCTGATGTCATATTCATTACTAATGGACTTCTTTCTAAATGTGATTCATCTTTTGGTATATTGAAAAGTTTTCTAAAACTATCTCTTCTACCTGATCTACCACTAACACAATACCAACAAAAACATAATGAATAATCTTGTTTAAATTTAGATTTATATAATTTAGTTGTAAATTGGAAACTATCATCTAATCTACCTTCATCAACTTTATCATCATGATCAATTATTTTTTGACAAGGACTTGATTTACAATCTTTAAAATATCCAAACATTGATAATTGATGGGTATGCCAAAATAAATCAATATCTAAAGTAGGTACTAACATTCTTTTAAGTTTTGAATCAGTTAACATTCTAAAAAATCTTTGATAACGACGATTTGATTCTGATAATCCTTCTAATATAAATGGTGATTGTAACCAATTTAATTTATTCATTTTTTCAACAAATCTTTCTTGTCTTAATACACAACCAACTAAATCTTCACCAATTTCAATACCATTACGAACAGTTAAATAAATTAAATTAAATTGTAAATAATTAGTTAAATAAATTTTACTTCTAACAGTTAATCTTACACCAGTTACTAATTTTAAAAATTTAGTTATTAAATCAGTAAATGTAGTTTCAGTTATTAAAATATTCCAATATTTTTTAATTACTACTTTAGTATCTTCACTAATTGATAAAGGTCTTCTTGTTTCTAATTTTGGATCACATAAAACATTTGAAAAATATTTAAAAGTACCTTGTAATGGACCTGGTCTAAATACATCAGCATATAATTGAGCTTTTCTTAAATTTTCATGATTTAATTCATTTATTGAATTATGAACACAATCATTATAATCATTATATGCAAGATTTAAAGCATTGAAATCTTTATCAGCAAATCCAGTATTTGAATCATTACTTAATGGAATTTGATTTGCTAATATTGTTTTACAATTTGGACAATAAATATTAATTAAAAATTTATACATTGAAAAATCACTATTATCATATAATAAATCATTTGAATCATTTGAAAAATTTTTAATTATAGTTAAATAATTTTCTTTATAAATTTCTGGAACATTATATTCAAATGTATAATTATCAATAAAATTATCAATTAAATGTAATGGGAATGGATACCAAGCAAATTTTAAAAAACCATTTCTAACAAAAACATCATACATAGAAGTTGGATTTAATAAAAATGAATGCCAAACCATTAAAATATCCAAAGGTGGCATTAATGATTCCATAGCTTGAATAAATTCAGAATCTTTTGAAAAACTTGCATTAAAAATAGATTCTTCACTTGTATTAATTGATTCAGAATTAAATTTTTTTGATAATGCAGATATAAATATAATAAATCTTCTAACTGAATTTGTAATAAATATTTGCCATTGTTTAATATTATATTCTTCATTTTGAGTAGAATTATTTGAAATAACTTTATTTTTTAATAATTCAAATGATCTTAATAATTTTAAATGAACTATTGATTCATTTATATTAGGTAAATAAGTTGGTGGTTTACGATCTTTATCAATATATTCAACTTTTGTACTTGTATAATGAAAATGTCTAAAATCAACTGGTTGAACCTTTTCTAAAATATTAACAAAAATTGGAAAATTAGCATCATAATATTCAGCATCTTCATCTTCAATTGTTTCTACTTCTTTTTCGATTAATTGTTCTTTAATTTCAGCAACTGATAATTTTCGTTTAGTCATATTTGGTTTTGGTTTATTAATAATAATAATAATAATAATAATAATAATAATAAAATAAAAAAAAAAAAAATTTAAAAAATGAATGAAATTTGTGAAAGATTAATTGATGTATTTATAGAATTTTTTTTGACTTGGTATCCCCTAAAGGTTTATTAAATTTTCATAATGGAATTAAAAATTCAAAACTTTCAATTGATCGACATATTGATAATAGAACAAAAAAAAAAAATTGAATGACTTGATGGTTTCATTAATGTTTATACTAAAAAACGGCAATATAGATAATTAATAATTCAAACTTTGATAAGAATAAGAACGTGTATTAGAAACCATTAAATCGCCATCTTTTGCTTTTTAGATTTTATTATTGAAGTTTTATTTTTATTTTTTTTTTTTTTTGATTATATAATTTACGAGATTTTAGATTTTCTGATCAAATTACATAATCGATTTTAATAGTCTTTTTTTTTTTGGTTAAGGAATTTGGGCTTAAATAAACTTACACCTATCTTTGTTGATATGTCAACTTAGAAAAAGAAGGGCATTTAAAATAGAAGTTGAAAAATATTTTTATTAACTAATAGATCTAATCAATGAATTCATGTTATCATGGTGAAAATGCCTACTTCATACATTGGTTTATAAAATCTACAATTGCTTTGAAAACAAAAAAACAAAAAAAACAGAACTGACGTCATAGAAAACAAAATTAAAAATCAAAAGATAAAAACAAATTATCAAATTTGTAAAATCTCTAGCGATTCTATGATTTGAGTATGAAAGGATAACCTTTGTAACTATTTTTGATCAGATAACTTAGAAACGGATATTCCAAAGGAATCAAAAATAGATAAACTAAAAGAGTCAAAAAATGTAAAAAAAAAAAAAAAAGAAAACATCAAACTTAGTCATCTTAAATTTTAAAATGATTCATCATCGATACATGATAATAGATAGAAAAGAAGACATTGCCGATTAGAAAAAGGATTTATATAAAAAAGTTTAAAAGCGATGGTAACCGATTAATAACGAGATAGAAATATTTTTAAATCTATATAAAATCTCTAACGTCAAGAGAAAGCGGATTTGCTATCATGCAAAAACAAAAAAAATAAAATAAAATAAAATAAAAAAATCTTGATTAATTAACGGCTGTACATTAAAACCGAAAGGAACCCACGAACTCTTTTCCTTTTTCTTTCCTTGATTATGTTAAATGTAGGTTTTAACATAGGAAAAAAAGAGTTCCAATTATGATCTTGACAATTTAGCAATAGAAAGCGAAATGGATTAATTACGCATCAAGCCGGATAGTATATAATCAATCACAACTATCAATCTTCAATTACGAAATAGTTTATAGTTTCTTACAAAGATTCACACGTTCTGCTTTCAGTATCTGGGATTATTCGACTTTTTCATGATTATTTATTTCAGATGACTCTTGTATTTTTACATGGTATTTGCGGATTTATATTTCTTGCAAAGTTTTGAATTATTTAAAATCTCGTAAAAATAAAACAAGTATTTTTTTTTTTTGTGACTGATAAGCCCTCCTCTCCTTAAATTGATAATAACATTCTATTTTGATAGATATTCTATTCTATAGTTATATAATAAACTATATGTAGTAAAGTTCTACATATCTAAAGTAACTTTTCTGAAATTTCAAATTCTAATTTCTAAACTCTTTCCATTTGTCCTATTTTATGAATAGGGCTTTACTAATATTCCCCCTGATAAGTCACATTTTTGTGCTTGAAGGGAGTGATAAAAACCTTAAATTAAAAACTTATTTTTTGCAATGATAACGGCAAAAGAATATACGCTTTTACTATATTTAAGGCATTATTCTGCTAACTATCAACTTAAACTACTTTAAATCAAAGTTAAAAATCATTCGTAGGTATGTTTTTTATGATTGCAAAATATAGTAATAAATAAAAAAATAAATATATTCAACATAAATTCACACTATATCATAAACCACTAACATATATAACATGTATCTAAAAACTACCACCCCCTCCTCCTCCACAACCACCACCGCAACCGCCTCCTCCTCCGCCGCATCCACCACCACCACAGCCTACTCCACCAGTATTAGTAGAACCACAACCACCACCAGCACAAGCACCACCACCACACCCACCACTGACACAACCTCCAATACCACTAGTACATCCAGCATCGACTGAACAACAATATGTATTATTTATACTTGGACAACCTTCACCAATTGGAGCAACTGGAGGTATAACAAATAAGAAAGGATATGTATAACCAAGATATAAAGGATCATATGACCATGGAACATTTTTTTCATTTCTTCTATTTATTGATTTAGTTGTTGGTAATCTAATTGCATTATGACCACTAATATGTGTTAAACCTTCTGATTTCATATCAAATACTAATGGATTCATTTGTAAATGTGATTCATCTTTTGGTTTATTAAAAAGTTTCCTAAATGCATCTCTTTTACCTGATCTACCACTAACACAATACCAACAAAAACATAATGAATAATCTTGTTTATATTTTGTTTTATATAATTTAGTTGTAAATTGGAAACTATCATCTAATCTACCTTCATCGACTTTATCATCATGATCAATAACTCGTGTAATGGGACTTGATTTACAATCTTTAAAATATCCAAACATTGATAATTGATGTGTATGCCAAAATAAATCAATATCTAAAGTAGGTACTAACATTCTTTTAATCTTAGTATCAGTTAACATTCCAAAGAATCTTTGATAACGTAGATTTGATTCTGATAAACCTTCTAATATAAATGGTGATTGTAACCAATTAAATTTATTCATTTTTTCAACAAATCTTTCTTGTCTTAAAACACAACCAACTAAATCTTCACCAATTTCAATACCATTAGGAACAGTTAAATAAATTAAATTAAATTGTAAATAATTAGTTAAATAAATTTTATTTCTAAATGTTGATTTAAAATTAGTAACTAATTTTAAAAAATTTTTAATTAAATTATTAAATGTTTTTTCAATTTTTAATTTATCCCAATTATTTTTAATTTCTTCACATGTTAAATTACTAAATTCTAATGGATTTCTAGATTTATATCGTACTTCACGAATCATACTTGAAAAAAATTTAAAAGTACCTTGTAATGGACCTGATCTAAATACATCAGCATATAATTGAGATATTCTTAAATTTTCATGATTTAATTCAGGATATAAATTATGAACACAATCACTTGTATCATTAATTGCAATATTTATAGTAGTAAAATCTTTATCAGCAAATCCTGTATTAAAATCATTACTTAAAGGAATTGGATTTGATAATTGATGTTTACAATTTGGACAATAAACAGTTACTAAAGCTTCATACATTGAAAATCCTAAAATATCATATTTTAAATCTTGTGAATCATTTGAAAAATTTTGAATTAAATTTAAATAATTTTGTTGATAATTTATAGGTACATTATATTCAAAAGTATAATTATCAATAAATTTATCAATTAAATGTAATGGAAATGGATACCAAGCAAATTTTAAAAAATCATTTCTAATAAATACATCATACATTGAAGTTGGATTTAATAAAAATGAATGCCAAATCATTAATACATCTAAAGGAGGTATTAAATTATCCATAGTTTCAATAAATTTAAAATCTTTTAAAAAACCATGTTCAAAAATATTTTTTTCAGTTTTATTATCATCATTATTATTGTTAGATTGAATAATAGGAGAAGAAGAAGAAGGACCAAATTTTTTTGATAATGCAGATATAAAAATAATAAATCTTCTAACTGAATTTGTAATAAATATTTGCCATTGTTTAATATTATATTCTTCATTTTGAGAAGAATTATTTGAAATAATTTTATTTTTTAATAATTGAAATGATCTTAATAATTTTAAATGAACTATTGATTCAACCATTTTAGGTAAATATGTAGGTTTAGAATGATTATTATTAATAATTTCATCTTTTGTATTTATATATCTATAACTTGCAAAATCTCTTGGTTGAGAATTATTTAAAATATCTATAAATTTAGCAAAATCAGAATTACTATCATTTGTTTGTAATTTTTCTATAGTTAATTGATTTTTATCATCAACTACTGATAATTTTCTTTTACTCATATTTGGTGTAGCCTTTGTTAAATGAATATAAAGAAAGATGATAAGATGTTGATAAAGTTGTATTTATAGAATTAAATGTGTCCCTTAAATTTTTTTTTTGTTTGTTTTTTATATGCATTCCATTGAATTCTAATTCTTAGACATGTTTTGTAGATAAGAAGAAAACGAAACACTACGGGTCCCCTACTTAAAGTATAGTCAGTATTAGATTATAGTAGATTTCTCTTTAAACAAATAATACTAAGAATCTAAACTAATGGACCATCAATTATCGAAGAGGCACGATATTGATTTATTAAAATATTATTCCAACTACGGCGATTTTATTGATTATGATTATATTTTTTGATTAGATTTTATTGAGATTATTTAGTATTGAAAACGTTGTCAAGAAGATATTCTTTTTTTAATTATTTTTATTGCCTAGTTATGGTATTTATTTTATTTTATTTTAGATCAATTACGAGATTTTAATTAAAAAAATTTTCTATTTTTAAACTAATTGATTTTTTCTTAGTATATCAATTACGAGATATTTATTTTAAAAATCTTATTTTCAACTTTGTTATAACTAAGTAAATGATATAACAAGAATGTAATGAAGAGAAGAGTCTTCTTCAAGTAGATAGATTAAGAGTCGAAAGTTATATGAATATGGACATGACGTCATACTAAAGACCCAGGGCCAAAAAAAATTGTATGTCGCACCAGCCGTTTCACAGTGGGGTCTAAATCTTAACAATAGGGTCATCATCATATCATCATATCATCATATCGTCATATCATCATTACAAATTTTCTTCTTCTCCACAAAAAAAAAAATATTGATTCTACACGTGTAATCGATTAAATTAATTGAAAATCTAATTAAATCAATTTTAATTCTATTTCAATTATAGAAGAAACCAATATGTATAAAAAAGAGAGAAGTTGGTTGTTCTTCATTCAAATGCTTGGCAATTGGACTAAAATCAAAATAAGTAATCGATCCGAATACATAATTAATTTGTTTTTTAATTTCACTGAAATTACAAGAAAATAAATCTATTTGTTTGTTTGTTTGTTTTTTTGTTGCCGATTTTGTGAAAATTGTAACTTCAGATCGATATCATTACCAATTATTATTATTTATTGTAATTTTATTATTATATATATTTAATTATCACAGAGATAAAACGTTTGAAATTATAATTTTAAACAATTATATATTTAACATAATAACACATATACAAACTTTCCCTCATATATAAAATTTCATAGTCTTTTTTGTTTATTTATTTTTTTATATTAAAGTAACTAAGAAAAAAACTGCAACAACAACAGTTATGACTAATAAAGTAGTTAAGATACTTAAATGATTATCAACAGCGAATTTTTTGATTTTACAAGGAGAACATTCTGTATGAGGTTCTTGTTGATCTTTATTGGTTTCAGTTCCTTCTTCTTCTTCTTGAGTAGTAGTTTTTATTGTTGGTTCCTCGAGAACCGAATCTGGTTCTGGTTGATTAGTTTGATTTAATTTAGTATATTCAGTAGGAGCTTCACTCATTATATTTGTTGTAGTATCTTTTTTTGTTTTTTGTTTTTGATTTTTAAAGAAAATGGAACTTATTTATTGATTTTTATTTTACAACCACAGATTTTTTTAGACTTTGTGCTAACAAACTTTATTTGTTTGTAATTGTAAAACAATTTACAACATCATTCTAAAACAACGAAAATGCCACTGTTTTTTTTCTGTAAGAAACTTTGATTTTCATTTCGGGTTCTCTTGGGTTATTCATAGTTACATTTTGTTGTAATTACAACGGTTTTATTAATATTAGCATATATATATTTAAAAACTCAACTAAAGATTTAAATTTAGATAATACAACTAAACGAAATGCAAATGATTGATTACTTATAATAAGCACATAAATTATTTCAACTTTTAGGTTTGTTATTTATATATATAATTTTCTTTAAATCATCATGTAACCCTAAATCCAAACCTCGACTAGTTTTAATTTTTCTTTTTTATTTATTTTTTGCCTTTCTTTTGTCAGTTACTTGATACTTCCGGTATTTCTAAAGAAGAAGAATAGTTATATGTTATATACTAACGAAATGTAATTTTAATTATATTAGATGAACCCTTTAAAAACACTTTTGTGTCATATTGAGCCACAATAGAAAAAAAATAACACAAAGTAGTATCATCAATAGATAATAATATATCTATCAATGTAACAATCCTATTTATCTTTCATAATATATAATTTTCTTGATTTCGATTTCCAATTGAATAATCTAAGAATTCAAATTCCAAGATAATTGCAGATAATGTTTTATGAAAACCATATTTTAATAAATTTATACAGTATAAGTTCCAAGTACACAAAATGCAAGGGGGTGCAGATGCAATATAATATAATTATATTATACGATTTTTGCTGTCTGAAGTTTTAAACAAGAGAGATCTAAAGCTGTAATCTGGTAAATATATCATATCATATCATTTCTATAGATTTCTAATTCTATAGGAACTTTCGATATCTCGATAATTTGGTCTTAGTAGTGCCGTATGATGGTCACACAAAAAAAAAGTTAAAGAGGCAATTTATTAGAGAGAGAGAGACCGAACGAACCACCCCCTACGGCTTCAATTTGTAAATTGTTGAAACTTCTTATATACTCTCTACTATTCATGTTGATATCTACAAAATGAGAGAATAAAGGAAGAAATAATAGAAATATTGAAAAAAATATGATATCTAAACTAACACAATATATATATATTTAATCTAAAACATTAAAAAAACATACATAAACGTAAACAATTAATAATAATTTCACTTAAAAAAGACCAATAACATTATCCTAAGATGAAGATGATGATGATGAATTTTTTATTATTGATTGTTTTAACTCTTCATAAGTATATAATTCACCTAATAAAAAGAATGAAAGCATAATGAAAATAATACACATTGCTCCAATCATAATTAAAGTAGCACCTAATTTATCAAGTATTGAATATTTTCTTTTACATTCTTTACATTCAATTTCTTCTTCTTCAACTTCTTGTTGTTGTTGTTGTGATTCTAAATCTGTATTTAATTCAATAACTTCTTCTTTTTTAAATGAAGGATTTGAAGGATTAGATAATTCTTCATATTGTGGTAAGTTTCCTCTAGACATATTTTTAATCTCTAATCTAAATCTAATTGCTAAGAATAAAAATAAAATTAGATAAAAAATACTTCATTATTTTGTGTGTGTTTTTTTTTTCTTGTTCTTTTTCTTTTTCTTAGATATGTTTTTGGACATGGTGCACGATTGATTTTTGTTAATGAATTTTTTTTGTCCTTGTCTTCATAATAAAATTTAATTCCGACATTTTTCAACCTCTTTTTCTCTTTTTGTCTGTTTGTTTTGTTCTGTACTATAAAATTCTAAATATCAATTAAATCAACCATTAGTTATACATTAATATTATTCAATAATATTTTTTAAAACTATTACAGAAAGATTAAAATATAGTTTTAATTGATTTGATTAATCAATCAATTTTCAATAAATTCTTCCTAATTTGAAAGGAAAGTTCCATTATCATTATCATTATCATCTATTTTCTAATATATTTTCATTACCAATCATCATAATAATAATTACATTATCTCAGTGATTTTCATAAATCGTTTTTTCTAAATTAGGAATCTTCCTTTTATTTCTTAATAATTTAGAAAATTTGATTATATATATATATATATATATATATAGATTTGTATAACAATTAAATAAATTTGAAATATATGTATATTTTTAAAATTAAATGGATCTTTTTCTTCGTTTATCATTAAATATAAATTTACCATTTTTAATATTAAATTCTTCTGTTTTTATTTTTTAATGTATCATTATTTTTACCCAAATTTCAATTTGAACTCTACTTTTTTATATATATGACCCTCACTTGTACTATGTAAATTCTAAACTAATGAATTAAATATATATTATTTATTTATGTATTTATTTTGAATTTAAAAAATCCTATATAATAATGTATTTATTGAATATTTATAAAAGAAGAATTGAAAAAAAGAAAAAAAAAAGATAAAAATAAAGTTATTGTTTTAATGGATACCTCTTTTCATTTTTAAGGAATCACGTTTCTTTTCACTCAAACTAAATTGAGATGGTAAATTAACTTTTGAATCTGTCATTGATTCAGGACTATCAGCACCTCCATGTTGTTGTTGTTGTTGACTATATTGAGTAGTTGGCATTTGTAATCCACTAAAATATTCTTCACTATTGGGTATAGTAGCTGATAAAAATGGTGAATCTAAACTTATACCATTTCTATTGTTGTTATTATTATTTCCAGTATTATTACCATTTAATGAATTTAATGCTTGTAAATTTGCAGCTTCTGTATTTATATTTAATGCATATGGGAAATTACTTCTTGATGATGATCTTGATCTTTGTAAGAAATTAAATTCTTGATCATCAGATGTATTAGGTGGTGTTGATGTAGAATAAATAGATCCTTTATGTGATGAAGGTGGAGTAATATGATAATCCAGCATCATTGAATTTAATTGTTGTGTACCATTATTATTATTATTACTATTATTATTATTATTAACACTATTATTATTATTTGATCGATTTATAATATGTTGTGGTACAAAATCTTGCATTGATTGTAAAGAATCAGTACTCATATTAAAATCACTATTACCATGAGGTCTTAAATTATTTATATTACCAACATGTAACCAATTATTTGAATTATTTCTTGTTAAAGATTGTTTTCTTAAACTTATTGATGAAGATCTTGATCTAATTGAACTAGCTGAAGAATTTTGTTGTTGAGATTGTTGTTGAGATTGTTGTTGTTGAGCATTATAATTCATTATATTTAATTCATTTAATGATATACAAGATATTGAATTATTTTTTAAATTAGTTTGATATTGTACAGTAGTTGCATCGGCTTTACTACCAGTATTATTATTTATATGACATAATTCTAATAATCTTTTTCTAATTAATTGTAATATAATTGGTTGATAATCATGATTTTTTAAACAATCTCTATTTAAAATACTTTGTTGATCATATAATGGTGGATTAATTGTATTTAAAGATTTAATTAATTGAATAATAGTTTCATTAGCAACTTTACTAACTAAACCACTTGGTGGTATATTACCCAGAAATGGTGTAGTTGTTGGTAAAGATAATATATGAGAATATAATGACATTAATAAACTATCAAATTGTGAAGTAAAAAATAATGTAAAATTTTTTTTTGATATATTTAATGATGAAGGTTCATCAATATCCGTAAGTATATCATCAGTTTCATTTGAATGTTGATAAAACAGTGAAGTTTGTAATTGTGATGATGCAGATACAGGTATTGGTTGTTGAACTTGTGATTGTGCTTGTGATGATATATTATTTAATGATGGTGGTGGTTGAAAAAATGATGATTGATTTGGTTGAAAATTGTTTGGTGCTTCTAATGGAGTTTTTAATGTTTGATCAATTGGTGTATATGGTTGTTGATTATTACCATTAAAATCTAATTTATTTAATTTTAAATGTAAATTGATATTTTTATTAATCATTGTATTAGTTAGTTGTAGTTGTAGTTGTAGTTGGGTCTATAATTAAAAACTTTTCTGAAAATGATAAAAATGATAAAAATTAAAAAAAATGTTTTAGTATTAAAAGGGTCCTTTTATATATATATAAATAAAAATTAACAAAAAGTAAAAAATGCAAAGTAAACTTTTATTTGTGAATTAAAAATCAAAAAATTTTAAAAAACTTGAGTAAAATTAAATTAGTAGTAAATTGAAATTATTTTAATAATTATGAAATCATACAATAAAAACTTGAAAATTGATAAATTTAAAAATCAAAATCAAAATCAAAATCAAAATGAATGTAAATGTAAATGTGAATGTGAATGTGAATGTGAATAGTTTTCTAAGGGTATTGTAAAATGATTGGAATATATAAATTTGTGGTTGTCTAGGATATTTGAAGGATATATATTAAATATATTTAATGACGTGTAACGTGTTTTTTCTCAAACAAAGTTGAAATCCTATGATGTTATTGATAAGTTAATTTAAGTTAAACTTTGTAATATCTCTGTATTATTGTGATTGTTGTTATCTAAGGGATCAATCAATCAATATCAATAATTAAATAAACAGGAGTAGTTGTAGTTGTTGTAAGTGCTGTTGTTTAGTTGTTGGGTATAGTTTTTTTTCTAATTAAACTTTTAAATTTTTCGTTCTTTTTCTTTTCTATTGTATTATATTATATTTTTATTTTTTGCCTTGGGCTTTTTTTGTGAGTGTAATATAATTTTAGTATTTAATTTAAATAACTTGAATATTTTGATAACTCCTTTTAACTTTGTTTTATTAAGATATTCAATCCTTCCTAGTAATGTTTTAAAATGAAATGAAATGTAAGGAAAGGAAAGGAAAGGAAAAGGAAAAGGAAGTGAAGTTAATTTAAAAAAAAATAGAATTTTATTTTTCGTTGAAATTTGTAGCAAAGAACAAGTAAGTAAGTAAGTTGAAGAAAATATCAGAAAGAAAGAAAGAAAGCAAAAAAGAAGAAAAGAAGAAAAATATAAAATTATTTAAATAAAAATTTAAAACTAATTTTTTAGTTTTAATTTTAATTTTAGAAATTAAAAATATAAATAATAATAATAATAATAATAATAATAAAAGTCATTTCTATTTAATTTAATTTTATCACATTATACTTCAATAATTACTTCTACTTCTACTTCTACTTCTACCTCTAAGACTATTATGGTATTGTGATTGAAAAATTGTTGAAAAAACACCAAAAAATCTTTTTTTTTTTTTTTTTTTTCTTTTTTGGCTTTTTTGAATTTATTCCAAAGGGGTAATAAAAAAGTAAAAGACAATTAGTTTATTTCGTTTGTTATAATTCGGGTAATTCGACGTGTCAGTTTTTCTTATTATATTTAATATGTATTCAATACATTTAATACATTTAATACATTTAATACATTTAATACATTTAATACATTTAACGCATTTACTTTAATTAATTTAAGATTCCGACTTATAAAAGATGTTTTATTAAATTATGATACTTGCAATAAAAGTATTATTATTATTTTAATCTCATTATCATTGGTAGATTTAGATTTAGATTTTACAAGAATGATTGGAGTAATATACATTGTTATATTAAAAAGAGAATAAATTTAAATAAACATATTTCAATCAAACTGATAATAATAATAATAATAATAATAATAATAATATAAAAAAAATATTACAATTTTGATTGACTTTTATTATTATATGTATTATTATTTTATTATATTTTATTATATTTTATTTGTCTCAATATTTCTTTTGTACTACCATTCCATATGTTCCTTTATTTTGATTATCAAATTGTTTTTTATTATCTAAATAAATTAAGATTTTCAGCCTTTGGATTCAATCAAATCAAGTCAAATCTAATCTAATCTAACAACCAAAGTTTTCTATATAATGGTGGCTATGAAATGAAATGAAAAAAGCTAAAAAATCTGAAATTTATATTTTTAATATACAACACTCAATAGCAACTAAATCCCCTCTATTGTTTTTTTTTGTAAAGTTAAAAAAAAAAAAAAGGTCCCAAAAGATTATGATCTCTTTTGATCTTTAAAAAAATCAACAAAATTCTATTAAAAAAAAAAAGCACGTAATTTTTTCCTATTTGGTATAAATTCAATTTTTTGAAAATCTATAGTTTTGTGTAATTTGGGGGGTTTTTTATTTTAATGTAAATTTTAATTTTAATTTTAATGCGGTTTAAAAAATTAAAAACTTTGTTTCCTGGATTTCCATCATTATCATTAAATTCAAATCCCATTTTGTTTCCGACTTAAATTTAAATTTAAATTTGAGAGCTTTTTTTTTTTTGCAACCTTCACTTCCCTCAACCTCCACTCTTAGCTTAAACTAAATAATTGGCTAGAATTATAGAATATTTAAGATTTTTTAAACGAGTTATTTTATTTATATTTTATTTTATTTTATTTTAAAAGTGTGGCAGTATATATTTTTGAGTTATTGTTATTAAATGGAAATCGCGTGTGAGCGATTTATATTTATTTAAAGAATTTCTTTTCTTGGGTCCTCTCTTCAAATCAAAGAATATATATATATACTTAAACGAAATCAAAAGAATATACTTAAACGAAATCAAAGAAAGATAACAAATAAATCTATGTTGTATGTTTAACGGATAAACTTATAGATTGGAATTTTATTAAAACTTTATTGTATTTGTCAAAATTTTATATTTTAAAATTAATTAATTAATTTTTATGTAATGTATAATGTACTTTTTGACATGGTAAGGGATCAACAATCAACAATCAATAAGTCAATCAATTTAATTAATCAACTTAATTTAATTTAGAAAAAATATTTCTCGTTTAATATCGTATTAATATACTACTTTCGTTAAGCTAATTTTTGATTTCTTATCATATCATAATCATAATCATATCATATCAGATGATGTAATAATATTTAAATTCTTCTTTTTGAATTATACGTGTCTTAAATTACATGCATAATAAATAATAAATATCAATTTTTCTTTTTCTTCTCTGCTAATCTAGATTTTCTCTAAATTGATTATTATCATCATTCCCAACAACAACATGACATTTCAACAAAAACCAAGAAAAAAAAAAGATGAGGACCATGCGATTATATGCTTATAATGTATTTTACGTATTTGATTTGATTAATACCAATATAATATTTTCTTATTAATAATATTTGTAAATATTTTACGAATCAAGAGAAGTTTGTTTTTGGAAAGCACGTTTTAAATCTAAGAAAAATAAAAATAAATCACACTGTTCTATCATATATTGAGTGAATAATTTTTTTTAAAAATTAAATACTATTACATAAACATTAAACTATTATCACCTCCTATTCCTTCATCATCTACTTGCATTCCATCATTATCATCTTCTCTAATTAAATAACTATTTTCTTCAATTGTATAAGAATTTGAATCTTGTAGAGGTATATTATTTTCTTCATTTTGTTCTTGTTCTTTTGGTTCTTCTTCATCTTCTTCTTCTTCTTCATCTCCTTCTACTATTATTTCTTCTTTTGGTTCTTCTTCTTGTTCTTCTTCTTCTTTTTTATCATTTAATTTATTTAAATCATCTTCTAATAAATAATCATCATATTTTAAATTATAAGGTAATATATCAATTAAATCTTGAGAAGGTTGAATAATTTCATCATCTAAATTAATAGGATTTGATTCATTATTATTTTCTAATTGTTGTTGTTGTTGATCTTGTTGTTGTTGTTGTTGTTGTTGTTGTTGTTGTTGTTGTTGTTGTTCATCAATTTTATTATTTTTATTTATAATATCATTAATTAAATAATCATTTTTATTTAAATGATTTAAATGATAATTAATTCTTTCAATACCTTGTAATTTTGAAGAATTTTTTTCTAATGGATGAAATTTTAAATTTTTTTGAAATTTTAAAAATTCATTTAATATAAAATCATCTGTATTTAAATATTTTAAATCATGACCTAATTTTAAATCTTTTTCAATTAAATAATTAAACCAATTTAATTTATCTAATTTTGTAATTTTATCAATTTCTTCATCATCATCAGCATCAATTATATCTCTTCCTCCTACTTCATTAGTTCCTTTATTATTATTATCTCCTTCACTTAATTTAAATTGATTATAAAAATCTTGTTTTTCTTTATATTTTCTCTTTTTACGTTCTATAATTTGTTCATTTGATTCTTGTTCATTTAATTTTCTTTTTTCAATTAAATTTTTAATTAAATTTATAGGTAATTTATTAATTTTATTTTCAATTTCAAAATTTTCTGATTTAATTAACCAATTTTTAAAACTTTCAAAACTTTTTGTATTATATTTAATTAATTCATCATTATTTATATATTCATCATGAATTTGATTTATATTATTCACTTTAATATATCCTATATTTATTAATGCTTGAGTAATATCTTGTAATTCTATATCATTTGATTGATTTCTTAATAAACTACATTTTAAACTTTCTTTAATTAAATCATTAAAAAATTTTAAATAAATATCTGTTAATATATTTAAATGACTTGGTTTACATTTACTAAATCCACTTGATTTTAAAATTTGAGCTATTGATATCTTTAGTAGACTAAAATAAAATGAATCATCCATATTCTAATTGTTTGGTTATATAATAATTTTATTTGGTTGTAACTTTTTTTTTTTTTGTAGTGTTTTTTTTTTTTTTTCTTTGGGTTGTTTCGCTTTTTTATCGTTTTCTTTTGATGTTGATGGTTACCACATCCAATATCCAGAAATTTCAATTTAAACCAAGCAACTAAAATGAATGTTTTTGATTATTAAGAGAATAAGAAAATCAAGATCTAATTGATCTAATTCAGTTTACTACAAAATTTCTATTTCTTAATTTATTTATTTATATTTTATTCATTCATTTGATGTTTTTTTTTTTTAATCTTTTTCTTAATATACAATTAAATATATAGTAGTAGTAATTAATGATCTCTATAAACCTTGTTGTAATCTTTCACCTAATTTTTTAGAAGCAAAACTTAAAGCATTAAATAAACCTTTTTCACTAATATCAATATTTTTTAAACTATTAACATCATATTGATTTGAAGGAGGATTAGTAACTCTACTAACAATTGTAGAAGGATCATATTCAATTATAATTCCATCATCAATAATTTCATCAATTGTTAAACTTAATATATCATATTTTTCTAATAAAGTTTGTTTATCAATTGAATTATCTAATAAAATAATTAATGATTCATAAAAATTATTTAATGTTGAATAAATTAATGATTCATTTTCATTAATTGGACTTATAAATATTATAATTAAATCATTAATTTGTTTATAAGTAATTAATTGATTATCATATAATATAATATCTTGATTAATTTTAAAAATTTTTGAAAATAATTTTTTTTCAAATTTTAATTGTTGTTGTTTTGTTTCAAATTGTGGATTAATTAATGATGAATTTTCTTCATCTAATGAAGGTTTATAATATTTGGAAAATATTCTATTACCTTCATTATCTAATATTAGTACTGCTGATACAGTATATAATGATATATTTAATGACATCTTTTTTTAATGAATCAAACGATTGATCAAATTATATGTTTTCTTAATTTGTTGAATTTTTTTTTTTTTTCCTTTCTCTCTTCTTTTGCTTCTTCTAAACACGGTGGTGAGAAAAGGAAAAGTAATGCTGAAAGTTAAGTTACGAAGGGCTTATATGTAGGAACATACTTTAGATTTTTTACACCCAAAGGATCTCACAATTATACTATACTACAAGAACAATCAATTAATTATATATATATATTATTTTTTTTATTAAATTACTGTATAAAAATTAAAAAACAACAAACTATATTACATTCTTTTTATTTTAATTTACTAAATTAATAACAAATTCATGAACTTTTTTATGCATTGGATTATTAATATAAAATTCATCTTCATGATTCATTTCTAAATTTTTCCAACCAAATATAAAATTAATAATTAAAGCAATTATTAAACCAAATGCAATAATTAATGGTCCAATAGAATTATCAAGATGTTTATCACCTCTTTCTAAAATAAGTGTTCTTCTTTTCATATAAATATAATAACCCCATAAACAACTAAAAATTGTTAAAGCAAAATATGAATAAGCTAAATAAGTTGATAATCCACTAAAATTAGAATCTAATGTAGAATTATATATAACAAATGTTAATGCAGATAATAAAGTTGTAACATGTAACCATCTATTAAAAGTTCTTTCATTAGCTAACCAAACTTTTGGTTCAACTTTAATTGGTCCCATATTTTTAATCCATTGATCTGGTTTTGTAACACCTGTTGGTAAATCAATTTCTTCATCTTCTGAATCAACATCAATTAATTTAGAAAATTGATTTGGAAATCTAATTAATTTTTGAAATGATGAAATTGGTTTATTAGCTAAAATATCATCTTCATCTTCATCAAAATCTGATGATTGATCATCTGTTGTAACTGGTGGTTGAACTGAAGAAGATTTACCATTTGTACCAGTTGCTGTTGGTGATAATTGTTCTTCATTAATAACTTCAATTCTTTTATCAAGTGAATCATCAATTGAATCATCATCTTTTGTATATAATAATGAACCAGAAAATGATGCAGATCTTGGTTGAAAATCAGATGTATGATTTTTTAATAACATTTCTTTAAATTTTGATAAATTATCATCATTACTTAATTCAGTTATACCTTGATTATTAATTTTATTTGGAATTTTTGGTAAATCATCATTAATATCACCTTCTAATTCATTAAACCACATAGGAATATTATCTAATTTATCATCTTCTAAATATAATGATGCAACACCATGAATAAATTTTGAAAAATTTGGAATTTCTTTAATTAAATTTGATGAATTAATTAATTCATTAATCCATTGTAATTTTTTAAAATTTTTTGCTGAAGATTTTTTAATTTTAATTTCCATTGTTGCAAATGGAAATTTAACAAATTCTCCTTTTCTTAAATATTGTTGAGGATTTTTTGAATTATCTAAATCTAATCTATGCCATTGTTGAGGATCTCTAATTGGTAATTGAGAATCAAATGAATCTTCTCTAATAAATGTTAAATTTGAATCAATTACAATTCTAATTTTATCATCTCCAGGAATTTGAAATGCTGTTCTTTTATATGTTGTTCTTAAAATTGGTTGTAAATTATATTCATTAATAAAATCTAATAATTTTTTAACAGATTCTTCACCATTAATTTTAACTAATTTTTTTGGTACTTCTTTTTGAATAACTAATTGATTAATATATTTTTGTCTTAATTCAATTTTATCATCAATATGAAAATTTGAATTAACATCAAATTGTTTCTTTTCCATAGTAATTTTAGGTTTATCAGATAATTTTCCGACCCATCTAACTCTTAAAGTTGATGAATTATTTAATTTTGTTAATTTATGATTATAAATATCAAAATGATTATTATCAAAATAAAGACAATTTATAGTTTGATCACCTTGAGTAAGTTTATTATTAGAATCTTCATCTTCATCATCTTCATCATCATCGTCATCATCATCATCTTTATTAACTGAATTATAAATTAATACAGGTAAATGTCTTAAAATTGTAGTTTTAACTTCCATTAAATTATCAGGATGAATCCAAAATTTAAATGATTGAAATTCTCCACTTAAAGCACCTTCATTAAATGATGATAATTTTGATAATGATTGATCAACTTCATAATTATCTCTTAAAAATTGATATAATGTACCAACTTTATATAATAAAGGACTATAATCTTCAGAATGGAAAGGTAATTTCTTTAATCTAACATTTAATAAAGGTTTAACAGAATAATCACTATGTAATCTATCATGTTTTTTAACAATTTTAATAAAACCAGTATAATTTAATCTTTGAAAATGTTCTAAATTTTGAGCTTCAGTTAATAAATTATCTAATTTTTTTGAAAATTGTTCAACATTAAAACTTGATGTTGATTCAGTTTCAGATTGTAAATTATTTAATTCTTCATTTAATTCATCAAATTTATTATGTTGAAAAGTGAAAACTTTTTCTAAATTTTCATCTAAAGCACTAACAAAATTTTGTTCATCCTTATCAGTCCAATTATTTTTTAATATAACACCTTCTTTTAATAATTTTTTTAAATGATTATAATTTATATAATAATCTTTCCAAGGTGGATAAATTTCATGATCTAATTTTGTAGCAAATAACATCTTTTGTTGTTGTGGTGGTGGTACTGCCTTACTATCTGTTGGTAAAATTGGTTTATCACTTGACATAATATACTTTAATATCTATTGAAAAATTATAATTTAAAAAAGAAAACAAAAAAAATTGATAAATTGGAAAAATACTTAATTTATTATATGATCAGACGGAATATGAAAACAATAAATTGAAATGAATTGAACAAACTATTGGTTGCTTTTATTTTCAATTGTTGTTATCTTTCAGAAGATGGTTTAATTTTTTTTGTTCTTCTGTTTTTGGTTGTCCCAGCCTTTTACTTAGTTTTATTCTCTTCCAGAAAAATACAAAGAAAATTTTTGTCCCTTTTCTTATTTAATATTTTTTGGTTTGGTTGTCTGAGATTTTGGTTGTCTAAATTTCCAATTGATTTTCTTTCTTTCTTTTCTTATATTCTCTTTTCTTTTCTTATCCAATTGAGATGTGTTTTAAGTTGGATGATTGATTTCTTTGATGGTAGGTTAGTTAGTTATTGAAAAGGTTTCAAATAACGTATTAGGAGTGGTAGTGGTGGTGGTGGTGTGGTTGATTTGATTACTTTTTTGCTTTTCGTTAATAAATAATACAAAAAAAAGTATGAAAGAAATTTCAAAATTTGAAATTTGGAAAAAGTTTTGGAAAACTAAACTTTATTTATTGCAATTAATTCAATGATGAATGTTAAATGGTTGTATCCTTATTTAAAAATTTAATTTATTGTTTAAAAATAATATTAAATTTTTGTATGTATAACCAATTTATTTTATACACTAAACTAAAAATAATTAAAATAGTAACAATAAATAAATAAATAAAATTATTTTAGTTTCTTGGAATATTGAATATTTTTAAAAAACTTTATATTATTAGTGCAATAAAATAATAATTATTATTATCTTATTTTATATATTCAATTAATTGAAATGAATTCCAACCTGGTAATAATAAATTAAGTGTAAGTTTGTAGAATGGAGTTGTTCAAACGATTGAATTGAGTAATTTGATGTCAAAAACGTGTGGTAATGAATGTTGATATAAATTAATGAGATTTGAACTATTTTTATTTTTTATTTTTTTCCCTTTTAGTTCACAAAATCTAACTTATATTTAAACGATGTTTTAATTAAGAATTGGATTGAATTGAATTAATTAGATTAACTTTATTTTATTATTAAAAGTTTATTGATTAGTTATTAAACTTTTTATATTATTCTTTTTAACTTCAAGATTAATAGAAAAAAGGAAGAAAGAAAGAAAAAAGTGTTTCTAGATGAACAAAATTTAAAATTAAAATTAAAATTATTGAAAAATTTTTGGTATTTACTTTTTAAATATAATATATACAATACAACGCAATTAAATTAAATCCTAATAGATTAATTCCAATAATTATCAGTTTTAGTTTTAACCCCCTCCAAAAACAATGAAAAACAATTAAGATGAACTTGGTAGTGCAATCTATTTTTTTGTGAGAGATTGAAATCTACGATACCACGTGGGAACTAACAAAAAATTTCTATGATTTTTCAAGTTGACTTCTTTAATTATCATTATGGTTTTTTAGTTCTGTTTTTTTATTGCAATTTTAATTGGTTCTAATATATTAATATAAAGAATATACAATATATATACGAATAGAAGATTTCATTATTATTTTAATATTCATCAATTGACTTTTCAAAAAATAATAATAAAACAAGAAAAAGAAAATAAGAAAATTAGAAATAATAATATTATTAAATTTATTTAATAAAACTATAATTAAAATATTTAGTTCAACTGACCAATTAACTAGTTTATTATATTTTGATATTGTTTAAAATATCTGTCTATAATAGAAATATTCATCTCGTACAATTAATTAGTTAAGTTAATTATTATTATTTATTCTTAAAATACAATGTTCCATTTTATATTCTAATATTAAAAATAAATGCCTTTCTATTTTAGTTTGGTCTTTCTACTTTAAATCCGCGATTTCTTATTTGGGAACAATAGTTAGATTTTGAAAATCAAAGTCATCCATTGAATATAAACTTGCAAAATCTTTCTAGAAATATCTCATAGTCTAATGCAAGAGATTTCTAATCATGATCTCTCTCTAAAACTTTTTATCTGTAGATCTTTAAATTAACTCAAAAGGTACTAATAATATGAAAAAGACAAAGATATTAACTACATCTAAATTAACAACTTATATAAACCTTCGATTAAATATCAGAATATATCACTTGCTTAAAAGTGATTGTAACCTTCAGTATTTCAAAGAACGAATATGAACATAGTAATCTAGTAAATTAAAGTGTTTTAGATATTGAACAGTGTCTCAAACGAGATCGTGTGTCCAAAATAATTTATGAAACCACCAGCGGAAAATAAAAATGGCACCAAGAAAATTTCTTGATAATAAACTCGTCTTGCGAGAGAGAGAGAACGTTAGAAAAAAAAAAATATCAATATCAAAAATATTTCAAAACTATCCACCAGCATCAAAATGAATCCTAATAATCTAGATAATCCAATACTATCAAATGAACGACATACTTATGAAGATAATAAATTAATAAATTCAATACCGTCTAAAAACTACGTTCATAAATCAATATTTTCAAAATTAATTGATAATATATTCAAATATTTTAAAATATATATACTATCTTTATTCATTTCAAATGATTCAATTACAGTAAGATCATCATCCCCAACATTATCAGAATCAACACCTCCTCCATTTGAATCTGATTCTGATGTTGAATATATTGGTACGGAATATGCATATACAAATGATTATGATATCGTTAATAAAAGAAAATATTTAACTAATAATAATAGTATTTTAATTGATGATGATTCAATAGATTTATCAAATGAACAACAACAACAACAATTACCACAAAGATTTGAAATAAATGATACACTAAAACAATTGGCTAGAAAAAGATTAGATGCTAATAAATCTAAAATATCAAATCAATATGGTACTGATTTATCAATTGCAAAACAAATTAGATATAATCGAAATAATCGTAATAATCAATTAATTAACTACGAACAACAACAACAACAACAACAACAAGGATCTTCATTATTAGATATTGAACCTAAATCATCATATCAAGAATCAGTATTAAATTATTATATCCCAATTAAACCAATATCATTAAATCAATATTCATTAGTTGATAATTGTATATCAGATTTTTATATTGATAAAATATCATCAATATATGAACAAAGTAATAAACAATTACAAAATTTAATTACAAAAAAAAGATATGATGATGAAAATAAACAAATTATTAAAACATTAGATGAATCACAATTATCTCAAGTTTATAGATGGTGGAAAAGTTCAAATCAATTAGTTATAACAAAATATCAAATTGAAATTTATGTTAAAGATTTACAAACTTTAAAAGATGGTCAATGGTTAAATGATAATATAATAGATTTTTATTTTAATTTAATTATGAATGATTATCCAAAAATTTTTGGTTGGACAACTCATTTTTATACTGCATTAAATACAAAAGGTTATCAAGGTGTTTCAAGATGGGCAAAAAGAAGAAAAATTAATTTATTTGAAAAAGAGAAGATTTTAATACCTGTAAATATTTCAAATACTCATTGGGCATTATCAGTGATTGATAATAATTTAAAAACTATTACATATTATGATTCTTTAGATACTCATTATGGAAATCCTGAAGCTGTTAAAAATTTAAATGATTATATGAAAAATGAAGCTAATAGATTAAATTTACCAATTATTGATTATAAATTAATACCTCATATGAATTCTCCTCAACAAAATAATGGTTCTGATTGTGGAGTATTTACTTGTACTGCTGCTAAATATATAGCTTCTAATAATGAATTAAAATATACTCAAAAAGATATGAAAAATATTAGAAGAAGAATGGTTTTTGAAATTATAAAAGATCATTTATTAAAATAAAAATAAATATAATAATATACACAAAGTTTTTTTTTTTAATATTTAATTCCCAAAAAACTCTTATCTGATTTTGATTTATCAGTTGCTATATCAGCAATTTGTTGTTCATAATTAATAATTTTTGTATTTGAACCTTCAATTTTTTTAACTAAATAATCAATTCTACCATCTAATTTCCCACCTAATTCATAAATAGTAGTTAATTCATTTTCAAATTTTTGAATTTTAGCAACTTCTAAACCAATTAAATTTCCAATATATTCAGTTTCATATAATTTCCAAATTCTTTGATCTTGTAATAAATTATTAAATGCTGCTTTAAATAATGGTCTACCAGGACAAATTTTATTTAAAACTCCTTTATCTCTTTTTAAAGAAATTAAATCATATTTTTCTAAAGTTGATAAAGTATCAATAGTTTCTTTTGAACTTTTAAATAATGGATATTTAATTAATTCATCATAATTAATTGAATCTTTATTTGATAATAATTTCATAATTAACCAAACTTGAGCTGAATTCCAATTATTATCTTTATTATCTAATTTATGATTATTTAAAAAAAATGTAGTAATTAATTCTGCTGATTGTGTAATCATTTCACTTATAGCTTCTTCTGAATCTTCACCTGATTTAACTCTACGTATAAAAGATTGTAAATCAATCATTCTACCACCTAATGGTTCAATACATTTATCTAATGTAGAACTATCTTTAACTTTTAATACATCACATACATATTGTTTTGAACTTGACATTGATGCATCACTTAATGAAATATCTTTAAAAACTTGATTTGGTAATGCATCATTTAAATGTTGAACTGATCCAACATCTGCTGTTAAATAAATAACATGAGCAATATTATTTTGAATTAATCCTGCTGTCCAATCAGCAATTAATGGATAAATAAAATTATTTTGTTGAACATCTGCTTTTCTTGCGAATTTATTAACAACTATAATTGGTTTAGCTTCAGGATGTTGTTGTAAAAAATCATCTTCTTTTAATATTTCAATTTGTTCATCATCTTTTAATTTTTTATTCTTTTTTTCAAGTGATCTAACATATTTTTCATATTCACGATCAGTTATATGTCTAATTGATTGAGTAGCTAATGAAAACATATTTTTTATTTGTGTTTCTTTTGATTCACTTAAGCCTGATTTTTGACCTGTTAAACCTTGAACACCTAAATCAACAAATTGTGATATTGTATTTGTCCATGTAAATACTGGGAAATAACCTAATTGAGATGCTGTATGATTAATTAAATTATTATCTGATCTTGCTTTACCTAATTCATCACATTCTAAAATTAATATTTTTTTATTTAATAAATCATCTTCTTTTAATGTATGATCAATTACAAATTCTTCTTTACCTGAACCTTGAGGACCTTTGACAATAATAAAACTATTCAAATTTTCTAAAATCCATAATTTTAATTGTTTTGATTTTTCATACCTTTCAAACCAAAACATATTAGTTTGTTGTTTAACATCTCTATAAGAAGTTTCATTATCTGAATCTTCACTCTTAAGTCCCGTAATTTCATGTAATTGAGTATCTACATAATCATAACTAGATGAAATCCAATCAACAATAGTTCGATAAGGAATATAAATAATTCTAAACCATTTACTTTGTTTATAATGATCTAAAGATCTATGACCATGAGTAATTTTATATTGAATAAACCATTCTCTAATTGGATCAAAAATTAAAACTGCAAATGTAGCTAATAATGCTAATAAAATTGGTATAGCAATTTTTGAATGATTAACAACAAATTCAGTTAAATAATTTGTTCTTTTAAGTTTAACAAATTGAATATGTAAAGTAGTTTTACCATCATTTAAAACCATACCAGTAATACAATGTTTTGCTGATATAGCTGATCTTGTACTATGAAATAAAATAGTTGCTTCAGTACCATCAATTTTAATATCATTAATTAAACCATATCTTCTAAATAAAACATATAATTCTTCTTCGGTTAATGGAGAACCTTCAAATTTAACTGCAATTTTAGGACTTGGAAATCTTCTTAAATCTTCAATCCAAGGAATACCTTTAACTGAAAAAACTTTTGGAGATCCATTAGTTAAAGTATTATAGATTTTTATTAACCAATTTTTATTTCTTTCTTCTTCTTTATTATTAACATTTGAACGAACAGCTTCTACAAATTGTCGAACAGGAACTTCAGGAGGATATTTAAATTTAACAAAAGCACCACAATCTCTTTTTAAAGGTACAAATTCTGTTATAACTGAATTTTGAGGTAAAGGACTTGATAAATTCCATATTTTTTCTTTCAATTGTTTATCATCATATTTATTACTCCAAGGAAATTGAAAACGGGACAAATATTGTTTTATAATATTTCTTGAAGTTGTGAATGGATATATATGATCAAAATATAATAAAACTTCACTTTGTTTCTTATCAATAACCCCAGTAGTTGAAGCAGAATTATCTGTTTCAGTTGTATCTGATTCTTTTTTTAATTTTTCTAAATCAGTTGAATAAAATCTTTTATTAAATTGATGATTGAATATCAATTGACTACTACGTGTCAATTGAAAATAATTAATTGTTCTGGGTAGTCTAAGATGTTTGATAGTTCCAATCATCTTTTGCCACTAGTAAAGGATAAGAAAAAGAAAGTGAATTTAAATATATTTTTCTGTGCGGTTCCAATAAAGTTGCTATATTTTAAGCTACCGAAATCTAGCAAATAGAAGTTTCTAATAATAAACAAGATTTATGGATATTGAATGTTTATCTAGATTTTAATAGTTAGATACTATGCTGATTAGTTTAAACTCGTTAGTTAGTTAAATTAAGAGTAATGCTACATATCATAAGTTTTATTATAATAGAAGATGTCTCAAACTAATTATCAGCCAATAATATTACATTATCAGTTTCCAACTCCCCTAGCGTATTGATATTTTCCTAGTAATACTGTAAGAGTAGAAGCCAAATTAGTTGTGAAATTTCCATTTAGGCATCGCTTTGAATCGTTATACCACTGACATAGGTGTAAAGATCTTCGAAGATGCCTTTTTTAATTACAAATTTTAATGGTAGAAATAATAATTCTTTTCATACTAATTATTAATGTATATTTAACCTATACACTCTTGAATTGAATTGAATAAGTTGTTGTTGTAGTTGTTGATTGTAAAAGAAAGTGAAATATAAAAGTGAAAAAAAAAAAAATTTTTTTTACATCAAGAAGTAAATTGATGGACTGTATAATATAATATGTATGTATGGATCTATTATTTATATTATGAATAATTACTGTATCGTTTATTAAAAAAAAGGTAATATACAAGGTATTATTGTTAAAGGCTATATATAAGAATCTTCTAATCATAAGCTAAAGCTGGCATTTGACTAAGTGATGTATTTGTTGTTAATTTGATGAAATCAGATGTTCGCAATGGTCTAACTGGTAAATCTTCATCATCTTCTTGTTGTTTTTCTAATTTACCACTCTTATAATTATAATTTTCTTTAATATATTCTCTAACTGGTAAAATAGCAGCTTCTCTACATAATTCTCTTAAATCTGATCCACTATAACCTTGAGTTAATTCAACAATTTGATTCAAATTAAATTCTTTTGGATCTAATTTTGCATCTTTTAAAATTTTACTTAATATACTTTTTCTTTGAGCATAATTTGGTTTACCAATTGCAAAAGTTTTTGGCATTCTTCTCATAAATGCTTCATCGATATCATTCTTTCTATTTGTTGCCCCTAAAATCATAATTTGACCATTTGATTTTAAACCATCCCATAAAGTCATAAATTCTGCTTTTAACATAGCACTAACTTCATGATCATTTGATGATCTATCTCTTAAAAATGAATCTATTTCATCAATAAATATAATACATGGTTGTAATTTATTGGCTAATGAAAAAATAGCATCTGTAATTTTATTTGATTCACCATACCATTTATCCATTATAGTTGACATTCTGATTGATAAGAAAAATGCTCCACTTTCTTTTGCAATTGCTTTTGCCAACATAGTTTTACCACAACCTGGTGGACCATAAAATAAGACACCTTTTGGACTTTGAATTAAATTCAGATGAGCAGCAAATAATTTTGGTTCAGTTAAAGGTAATATAACAGCTTCTCTTAATTCATCTATAATATCTTGCAAACCACCAATATCTTCAAAAGTAACACTAAGTTCTTCTGGTGTAACTAATGAATTTAATAAATTTTTTTCATATTGATTAAAATTTAAATTTTTTAAATGAGGATTATTTGCTTGAAGTTTCTTTAAAACTGATTTACCTTTCTTTTCTGATTCTTTATTTGTTTTAATTGTATTATCTAAATAATCATTTAAGATAGTATTTAATATATAATAAACTGATAAACCAGCACCAGCTAATATAAATAAATCACCTAAAAATTTAATATCAACTTTGAATTTTCCTAAATCCAATTTGAACTTGTTAAACATCTTAATTAGGTGTTGTTGGTGATATGTGGAGAAAGAAGTAAAGTTGCACTTGGTTCTATAAAATATCAGTGGCTAAAATTATGATTATTTTTTTTGTTAATTTTTTTCTATCACAGTTTGACAACGGTAATGTCATTTTTTAATGTCGTGAGTTTTTATGACACTAATATTAGGTACCGAAAAAAAAAAAAATTTACTATGATGAGCATCAGACTAAGATTTTTTTTTTTTTCAAATTTAAAGAACCACCAAAGGTATTTATCACAAATAATAAATTTAAATTTAAAATATTATGGTTAGATTGGATGAGGATGTACGTTCAAATACTACAAGGTTACCATCTACCTTATTAACTCAAATTTTAACTAAAAATCAATCTGAAACAGATGATAGATTTTCTAAATCTACAAAAGGTCAAAAAAGAAAAGGTCCAACTTTGACAAGAAAAGATAAGAGAAAACAACAAAGAGATTTAAAAAGACAAAAGAGACAGAAAGATAGGGATAATAGTGTTAAGAATAAACCTGAAAAGAAACAAAATTTGAATGAGAAAAAGAAACAAGATCCACTTGCATTATTAGCAGCCAAAAAGAATAAAATTAATAATCAAGTTGAAGATCCTTTAGCTCAATTGAAAAAATTAAAAGAAGCCAAGAATGGGAAAAAAATTCAATCGAATGGTAAAACAGATGATGGATTTAAAATAGTCAAAGAAGATGATTTAGAAGAAGATGAAATGTCTGATTTTGATAGTGAACAACAAGGAGAATTTGATGAAGATGAAGAGGATGAAGAAACTGATCCTATGGAAGCATTACGTTTATTAAAAGAAAAGAAAAATGGTACTAATAAAAAGAACTCAGATATAAGGATAGTTAAAGAAGATGATTTGGATGAAGATGAATATGATGAAGATGACTTCGATGATGATGATGATGAAGATGAAGCAACTGATCCTATGGAAGCCTTACGTTTATTAAAAGCCAAAAAAAATGCTACTGCTAATAGAAGTTCAGATATAAGGATAGTTAAAGAAGATGATTTAGATGATGAAATTTCTGATTTAAGTGAAGATGAAATACAGAGTAATGACAATGAAGAACAAGATGAAGATGATTTTTCTGGATTTGAAGAAGAAGAGGAAGAAGAAGAAGACCCTATAGCTAAACTTAAAGCATTGAAAGAAGCTAAAAAGAATAAAGAAAAGAAAGACAAGAAATCAACAACAAGCAAAACTTCATATGATCTGGATTTATTTAAAAGAGACAATGATGATATAGAATACTATGCTAAAAAATTGGGACTTAAGAATGGTAAAGATTCCAAACTCTCGAAAACTGATGATGATGACATAATAGGTGGTTTATTAGATGGATTAGATATGGATTTTGAAGATGATCAACTTTCTGAACAAGATTTTAGTCAAGAAGAAGATTTTAGTGAAGAAGAAGATCCATTGGCTAAATTAAAAGCAATAAAAGAAGCTAAAAAAAATGGAGATTCATTATCTGTTGTTCCTAAAAATTCTACTATTTTTCAAAAAGATGATGAAGATATAGATTATTATGCCAAAAAATTGGGATTAAAAAATGGGAAGAAATCAAAATTATCTAAAATTGATGAGGATGATGATATTGGTGGACTTTTAGATGGTTTGGATTTTGATTTCGGTAGTGAAGAAGAAGCAGAAGAAGAAATTAACGAAGATGATGAAGATGAAGAAAATTATGATAGTGAAAATAGTGATGATTTTGATGATGACGATGAACCAAAACAAAAGGAAAATCCATATGTTGCACCAGGAACTGAAGAAGAACAAGAAGAAGCTTCAAGTGTTACTCCACAAAAATATATTCCACCAGCATTACGTAAAAAAATGGCATTAGAACAAGGTAACCAAGTTTCAGAAGAAGTCTTATTATTAAGAAAATCTATTAAAGGTCCATTGAATAAATTATCAGAAGCAAATATAGCTACTATTGTAAATAATTTACAATCATTATATTCATCACATCCAAGACAAATTTTAAATGAAGAAATTACTCAGATTATATTGGATAGTATTATTCAACAAGGTAGATTATTAGATACTTTTGTTTATTTACATGCATGTGTTGTTGTTGCATTATATCGATTACAAGGTGTTGAATTTGGTGCATATTTCATTCAAGAATTAGTTGAAAAATTTGAAAAATTCAATCAAGAATCTAATAAATCTAAAGAATCTTCAAATTTAATATCTTTATTATCTTCATTATATTTATTTCAATTAGTTTCATCAAAATTATTATATGATTTAATTAGACAATTAATTAATAATTTAAATGAACAAAATGCTGAATTATTATTAAGATTAATTAGAAATTCAGGAAATCAAATGAGATCAGATGATCCTTCATCATTAAAAGAAATTGTTTTATTAATTAATGAAGAATTTTTAAAACTTCCAAAAGAATTGAATAATACAAGAATTCAATTTTTAATAGAAACAATTTCTTCATTAAAAAATAATAAATTAAAAATTGTAAATGAATCAAATCATCAATTATCTATAAGATTAAAAAAATTTTTAGGTTCAATTAATAATAATAAATTTGGTGATCCAATTCAAGTTAATTTAGCTGATATACATAATGTTTCAACTAAAGGTAAATGGTGGTTAGTTGGTTCTGCATGGAAAGGAAATGAAGAACAACAATTAATTAAAGAAGATGTTGATGAAAAAGCAATGAATGATATTTTAGAAGCTGCAGAACCTAACTGGATGGAATTAGCTAGAGCTCAAAGAATGAATACTGATATACGTAGAGCAATATTTATATCAATTATGTCAGCTAATGATTATGTTGATTCATTAACTAAATTAGATAAATTATCTTTAAAAAGATCTCAAGAAAGAGAAATTCCAAAAGTTTTATTACATTGTACTACAATGGAACCATCTTGGAATCCATATTATGGTATATTAGCTAATAAATTATGTGAAAGTCATTCATATAGAAAAACTTTTCAATTTATATTATGGGATTTAATTAAAGAATTGGAAGGTAATGGAGATGATGATGAAGATCAAGAAACATTATTTGATGAAGGAAATGAAGAAACAAAATTTAAAAAAATTTTAAATTTAGGTAGATTTTTTGGATATTTATTAGCTGAAGGTTCAATTCCATTACATAATTTAAGAGCTATTAATTTTTTAACAGTTTCTTCAGATACTCAATTATTTTTAGAAGTTTTATTAGTTAGTTTCTTAGATCAAATAGGTAAGAAATCTCAAAAAAATTCAATTGGTGCTGGAAATAAAAAATTGAAAAGTGATATGCATGAACAAAAATTTGATGATAAATTATTAGTTGAAAGAGTTTTAAAAGCAAGAGAACAAACTACATTATTAAGAGGTTTACAATATTTCTTACAAGAAAAAGTTAAAGATAGTGATATGGTTAGTGGTAAAAAACAAACTATGAGAGTTAAATGGGGTGTTGATGCATTATTTGATATCATTGATGAATTTTTAAAAGATAGTTAATTTTATATACATTTTTTAATATAAATATTTACAAGATAAAAAGAATTATTTCCCATATTTGGAATAACCTCTTTAAAGTATTGAAAATGTTTGGGTATTAGATTACATTAAATCTGTTAATGATTGGATAAATTACAGTAAGAAAAAAAAAAATTTCTTTAAAAAAAATATAGAACTCTTCTCTTCTAATAAACCATTGACAATGCAAGTTAAAAATAAAGTTAAATTAAAAGATAAAAATGTTGCTGTAACATTAGTACCTGAAGATTCTGAAGATTTATGGTATTTATATAATTTAATTAAAAAGGGAGATACAGTTCAATTATTAACTCATAGAAATGTTAAAAAGGGTAATCAAAATCAAGTAATTAAAGGAAAATCAAAAATGGAAAAAATACTAGTTAAACTAAAATTATCAGTTGAAGATATAGATTATATAGCATCTGATCAAACTATGAGAATCAATGGTAAATCATTAATTCAACAAGAATTTATTCCATTAAATAGTTATCATACGGCAGAAGTTGAATTAAATAAAGATATAACTATATTAAAAGAAAATTGGGATGAATATGATATGACATTATTAGATGATTTATGTTCAGTTGAAAAAAAAGCAGACATTGGAGCTGTTGTATTTCAAGAAGGTGTTGCCCATTTATGTTATGTAACAGATACAATGACAGTTTTACAATCAAAAATTGAAAAATCAATACCTAGAAAAAATAATGATTATGGAACAAGAGATTTAGATAAAGCAATGAATTCATTTTTTAATATGATTATACTGTCAATGATTAGACATTTTGATATTGAGAAATTAAAAGTTATAATTATTGCATCACCTGGGTTTTTAGCTAAAACATTATATGATAGATTAATTCAAGAATGTTTAAATTTACAAAATTCAGGTAAAGAAAATAAACAATTTCAAAATATAATTAAAAATAAAAATAAATTTTTAATAGCACATTGTTCAACAGGATATTTACAAGGTTTAGAAGAAGTTTTAAATGATCCTCAAACAAAGAAAAGATTATCAGATACTAAATTTTTAGAAGAACTGGAAGCATTATCTAGATTTCAAAAAGCTTTAAATGATGATGATGGTAGAGCATGGTATGGTTTAGAAGAAATTACAAAAGCTATAAATTTAGATGCTATAAGATATTTAATGGTTAGTGATGAATTATTTAGAAGTGATGATATTGAAACAAGAAGACATTATATTGATTTAACTGAACAAGTTAAAAATTTAGGTGGGAAAGTATATATATTTTCAAGTTTACATGAATCTGGTGTACAATTAAATCAATTAACTGGTATTGCTGCATTATTAAAATATCCTATACCTGATCTTGATGACTCAGATGAAGAATAAGTATATTTCAAAAATATCTATCTATATACCAAATTTTTCCATTTCTTTTATGTATTAAATAATCTTGTGTTAATCCAAGACATAACCCTAATGCCGTACCTTTTATTACCATACCTCTTGATTGTGCCATACTTAACTTATTATAACCACAATAAACCCCAGATACTATCATGGCAGAAGCAGTAGTATTTAAAAAATCAATTGTATTACCTCTTAAAGTATCAAATAAAGATTCTAAACCAAAAAGTCCTCCAATTGGTATAGCATATTTAATAGATGTTTGAAGTCCTTGAGTTACACCTGAAGTAATCATAACATAATTTTTCTTTTTATGATAAAAATACCATTCACCAACTTTCTTAGGCATTCTATGAGCATTTTCTGCTATATATCGAACTGATGATATTTTAATTCCATCATAAATACCAATCATAAAACCTATTATAGCAGTTGTTGAAACAATAGCCTCTAGTCTTTCTTTTGGATATAAATGAAATCTTTCATTTGCTTTTGGATCATAGGAATTCGTTATTTCGATTGGTGTTATTGGTATACTAATAGAATCTGACATTGATGTTAGTTAGTTAGTTAGTTAAGGTGAAAAAAAAAAAAAAATTTTTTTCTATAGTGAAAAAACAAATAAAAACTTTTGGGCGAAGAAAAAAAGAATCTGGGGCGATCATTCGTTAAGATCGTTTTAATCACATTTAAAAAAAGTATACATTCATAAAATATAACAATATATGGGTTCTACAATTCAATTAATTATTGATCTAAGATTGATTTAACAAATTCAACATAATCAACATTACCTTCATTATTGACATTAACACCTTTTAATAATTCATCAACTTCAGAATCAGTTAATTTTTCACCAATTGAAGTTAAAATATATCTTAATTCACCAACACCAATAAAACCAGTATGATCTTTATCAAAAACTTGAAACCCTTTAATATAATCTTCTGGTAAACCTAAAGGTTTAAAACCATCTGGTCTATTAATTATTTCTTGATATTGATCAAAATCAAATTCATTACCTTTTATAGTTTTTTGTAAATCTGATATTTCTGCTAATGTTGGATTTTGACCAATTGATCTTAATAAATCACCTAAATGTTCAACTGGAATTTTTCCTGTACCTTTTTTATCAAATAATGCAAATGCATCTTTATAAGTTTTAGTATTTTGTGACTATTCAGTTGTTAGTATAACTTCTTTCATAAAAGTAGCTAATATCTAATTACATACCATTATTGAGTTCTAATTGGATTTGATTTTGGTTAATAAAAAAAAAATTTTGATTTGTTTCAAAAGAGAAATTTTAAATCAAAACAAATAAACAAAAAAAAAGCCAGAAAGATCCAAACATACATAATTAATGTAAAAATGGCGTCTAATATATAACTGAATACTAACAAATTACTACTATTTTTACAACAATTTCAATTATCAAAGCTACGAAGTGTTTTTCACTCATTCTGACATTGAAACGATTAAATCAATTATATATGTTTATACAGTAGATCATAACAGAATTATCCAAAAATATGGTTTTGATACAATTCTGGTGTCAATTTTTTTTTTTTTTTTCTCTTTTTTTTTTTGAAAGAACGCGTTCTGCAAATAATTTATTTCCTTGAATTATCTAGAAACCTTTTATACCTTTATAATCCAACATCATTCAAAATGACTGAACCTTCATCTAAAAGGAGGAAGGTAAATGAACCAGTTAAATTTAAACCTGGATTCTTAAGAAAAGTTAAAGTATGGAATTTTACTACATATTCATTTGCTGAATTTAATTTATCACCAACTTTAAATATGATAATTGGACCAAATGGAAGTGGTAAAAGTACTTTAGTTGCATCTATATGTATTGGATTGGCGGGTAGAATAGAATTGATTAAAAGAAAAAATTTAAAATCAATGATTAAAACAGGTCATGAAAAATCATGTGTTGAAATTACTATAGAAAATTTTGAAAATCAACCCCCAATAATTATAAAAAGAGAATTTACTGCAAAAGAATCATCATGGTTTATGAATAATCGTAGATGTACAGAAAGAGAAGTTAAAGAATTAAGAAAAAAATTTAATATTCAATTAGATAATCTTTGTCATTTTTTACCACAAGAAAGAGTTGCAGAATTTGCTGGTTTATCCCCTGAAAAATTATTATTAGAAACTGAAAGAACTTTAGGTGATGGGCATTTATTAGAAATGCATGAAGATTTAATAAATAAAGATGGTCAAAGTCAAGAATTAAAAAGAAAAATTGAAGATATTAAAAATAGATTAACTATTTTACATGAAGAAAGATCAAAATTAGAAGAAGAAGCAAGAAAATTACAAGATTATGAAAATAAATTACAAGAAGTTGAAAATCATAGATTATTAATACCTTATGCAATATTTGAAGATTTAAGACTTGCAAGAACTCAATTAAAACAACAAAGAGATCAAGCTAAAAATAGATTAAAATCTTTTGCTGAAAATTATAAACCATTAAAACGAGATATAAATATGATTACACAAGAAATTGAAATTAAAAATGATGAATATAATGAATTAAAACAAAAACTTTCAGATTCAACTATAGAAATTAGAAAAATTAAAGAAGAACAAGCTCAAGCAATTGGTAGTATATCAGAATTATCAACAGCTGCTGAACAATATAAAACTAAAGCAAAACAAAAACAATTAGAATTAGAACAAGCAACAAAAGAACTTTCTCAATTAATTTCAGAAAAAGAGAATTTACCAAGTATAAGTAAAGAAGAAATTGAATCAGTTCATCAAAAATATATTGATAAAAGAGTTGAAGTTCGTAATCTTGAAGAAAATATTCATGAAGAAAATATAAAAAGAAATGATTTAATTAATGAAATTAAAATTGTAAATGATCGATTAGTTCAAGAAAGTAATGGTATGAAAAATAATGATAAATTAGATATATTAATGAATGCTGCTACAGGTCCAAAATATAGACTTCGAGATGATGCATATTTTATTCATCAAAAATTAAGAAGTAAACCAGAATATAAATCAAAATATTTTGAAGCACCTGTTATAAGTTGTGAACTAACTGATGTTAATATGGCACCAGCAGTTGAAAAACTTATTGATAATAATACATTATTTTCGATGACTGTTACTACCCAAGCAAATATGGATTTTATTAATAAATTTTCTGAGCATTATAGAATTAATGCACCTTTAAGAACAATTGAAGGTTATTATCCTCAGCGTCCACCAATGTCAAAACAAGAATTAAGAGCATATTCATTTGATGGATATTTAAGTGAATATATTAAAGGACCAAAAGAAGTTATTGATATGCTTTGTAATGTTTCTAAAATTCATATGATTCCAATTAGTACAAGACCATTAGCACCTGAACAAATTAAAAGATTATTATCTGGTTCACATACACCATTTACGAAATTTATTGCAGGAGATACACTTTTCAATGTTCAAAGATCAAGATATGGTAATAAACAATCATTTTATACAACTGAAAAACTTAGTAGATCAAATTATTTTTCAACAAGAGGTTTATCAGAAGAAGCAAAACGAGCAAAAGAAGAAATTATTAATGGATTACGTGGAAAATTAGATGATAAAAATCAATTAATGACTAATCATAAACAAAGAATACGAGATTTAGAAGAAAATAATCATCAATTAAGACAAGAATTAAATAATTTAAAAATTGAATATCTGAAATTAAAAGATTCTATAGATTTAAATAATAATCTTGAAACAAAAATTGAAATTAAACAATCAAAAGTTACTAAATTAGAAAATGATGCAAATAAAGATTACTCACAAAGAGTTAAAAATTGTGAACGTAAAATTATAGAAAAATATTTACTTGTTGGGAATATAAGTGAAAGATTAAGTGAATTAATTTTAAAAAGTTCAATATTTGAACAAGAATGTAAATTTAAAAAATTTGAAATTTTAAATTTAGAAAATAGAAAATTAACAGCAGATTCTTTAATAACAGAATTAGATATGATGCAACAAGAATTAAAAGAAAATTATAAAAAATATAAAGAAAAATATGATGAAATTAAACAAAGTGAAACTTTTAAAACTATTGAAAGACAAAGAGCTTCATATACAGATGAAGAAAGAAAATTATTAGCAGATTTAGCACAAGTTTATATAAATAATAATAATTTTAGTGAAGTTACAATAAGAAATAAAATTTCATTATTAGAAGATGAATTATCTATAATGTCAACAGCAGATAGAAGTTCAGTTGATACATTAAAAACTAAATTACAAGATATTCAAAGAGCAGAAACGGATTTACCAATATTAGAAACAGATAAAGAAAGGTTAGATTCTCGGATCGTAACTATTCAATCCCAATGGGAATTAGAATTGAATGAATTAATTCATCAAATTTCATTAGCATTTAATAAAAGATTTACAAAAGTTGCAAGTGATGGTAGAATTGAATTATTTAAACTGGAAAGATTTAAAGATTGGAAATTACAAATATTAGTTAAATTTAGACAAGAATCCGAATTAAAGATATTAGATCATCAATCACAATCAGGAGGAGAAAGAGCTGTATCAACAATATTTTTTATAATGTCATTACAAGGATTAACAGATGCACCATTTAGAATAGTTGATGAAATTAATCAAGGTATGGATCCAAAAAATGAACAAATGGCACATCGTTATTTAGTTCATACAGCATGTAAAAATAATAAATCACAATATTTTTTAGTTACACCAAAATTATTAACAGGATTATATTATCATCCTGATATGGTAGTTCATTGTATATTTACAGGACCTTTAATTGAAGAAAATAAAGAAAATAAATATGGTAATGGAGGTTTATTAGATTTTGTAAGTAAATCATCAATATAAGAATAAGTAATTTTTGTAAATAATAAAAATAAAAGAAGGAATGTAGTTTATCTAAACTTTTCTTTAAGTTTATTCTCTTGCATATTAAAGATAAGAAACTTTTTTTATAGATTTTTTACAAAAATGTAATGATATTTTACACTTTTCAATTTTTACAGATTTCCGTAATTCTTTTTTTTTTTTTAAAAAAAACATGATCGATGACAAGATAGATCTAGGATCTTTAAATAACTCCGAATTTTAAAAATAGAATAAAGAAACGGCCGTAGATAAGTTAAATTGAAAATTTGAAATTTGAGAAGTTAAAGAAGAAGAGGTTGTCAATACAATTTGATAATTCAACAAACACAAAAATAAAAGAATGATGAAAAGAAGAAGAACAGAAGTAAAAGAAAAATTTAAGATCTAGATATTTAAAAAAAAAAGTTTGATTTATTATATATTTCTTTTTTTTTTATTTTTGAAATAGGAGTTTAAAGAATGACTTTGGATAAAAACTACCACGTTCTTTTTGATATTGCGAAAATATATCTATATATATATATATATCTGTGACTTAAGGGGTTTTTTTATTTTGTAATGTTTTTTCGAAAGGAATAATAGAAAAAAAAAAAAAAAAAAACACGAATGCATAGCGGATAAATGATAAAATTAAAAATTAAAATCAAGTTTTTTAATATTATATATTATAAAATCTATATAAACAACTATCAAGAGATTTTGAAGAATATTGAAAAATTCATTTTTAAAACATGAAAGGAGTAAGATACTAAAAAAATTTTATTTATTTATTTATAGTTTAAACTTTTAAAATTTCAAGATTCTTATTAAGCAGAAGAAGAAGAAGAAAACTCTTTTTTTCATTATTTTTATTTATTTATTTATTTTTGATTAGAATTTTCGGTCTCATTCTAATGTGTTAAAACATGGTTCTATTTTTTTGGGTTGATAATTGATAAGAGATAACAGATAGTCTATATAAAAGGGGGAGGGGCAAATTATCTAAATTATCTAAATTATAACAAATTTCTTTTCTTGCTTCTTTTAGTAAACCTTAATTATTTTATTTTTTTCTTGCTTCGAAAAATATGTAAAATTTGATTTGATTGATATTGGCTTTTGATTTGTTATAATTTATACTACTAAACTTGAAAGAATTTGTTTATTATTATTATTATAAAGAGGCTGAAAAATAAATATGTCTTTCTTTTCTTTTCTTTTCTTTTCTTTTCTTTCTTAATTTGTATGAATCATCATTTCTCTTTTTCTTTTTATTTATTGATATTTAGTTTAAATTAAGTATTTATATTAAAACTTCATTTCTTCTCAACGGATATATAATTAATGTTACCATGCAACAAAAAGTACAAGAACTGAGCAAAAAAATAAAAATAAATATCATCAAAAATAAATATCAAAAATTCCGTATCAATACATAATAAAATAATTATTTATTATTTATCAAATCTAAAAAGGTCATTTAGATATCTGATATTACATAGATAGATATCACATTTTTTATTTCTTAGTTCATAGTATGTATGTAAGTGGCGGAAGAATACATGTTTCTTTTTTTTTTAACCTAAAACTAATAATAAAATGCATTATTAAAGTGTAATATAAATATGGCTTTTTGGTTGTGATGTAAACCCAAAAGAACAACAGAAGTAGAATAGAAAAGAAAAGAAAAAAAAAAACACAACAATTTCAAACTATTCATTATGTACGTATTATATTAAATATATTATTTTATTTTATAAGGGATGAAACAAAGTAAATATTATTTATCAATGTAACGTTTACTAGTCTAAATTTCTATCTATCGAGTAATTAGAAACTTTTTATCTTATAATGTAGACGAATAAATTAAATTAAAATTAAATTAAATTGTTTGACTATTTGAAACAAAAAAAAGAAAAGAAAAATAACGATCAAGAAATAAACTCGTTATTATAATATAATATAATATATTATATTATATTATCTAATAATACATACATACACAAATTTATCCAGAAGTAGAAAAATTATTAACGACGAAGAAAAGAAGAAAGAAAAGAAAAAGAAACAACTGTAAATAAAAATAAAAAATAAGGTACCAAATTTCCCTATTTGTGTTTTAAAAAGAAAGAAAGAAAAGTAAGAAAGAAAGAAAAATAGTCTATAAAATAATTAAGTAATTTAACATAAATAAAATAAGAATAAGAATAAGAATAAGAGTAACGTAACCTATCGTAACCAAGTGATATATCGATACAAACTTTAAATATCAATATCATCATTTCATTTCATTCAATAAGAATATAAATCCAAGCGCAAGGCCTATTTTTGATTTTATCTTATTTTTTATTATAAAAAGTTGATCAATTTGTATATTATAATATATATATAAATATATAAATATATAAAGAAATATCGAGTATTTTTTTTATAAAAAAAAAACTGTTTCTTCTTTTATTATTTTTTTATTTGGTTGTTATCTCTACTATAATTTTACTATAGATTAATAACTATCATCATTAGAAGATATCATTCATTCATTCATTCCCCATTTCATACAAACGTTTTAGAATAATTTTAATTTAATTTTAATTTAGTTTAACGGGAATATAGAAAATTTTAAAAAAACGTAAAAACGGAGAAAAATAAAAAATAGAAAAATAGAAAAATATTTAAGAACAAGATCGTTTCATAAAAGTGAAAAGCACAAGGTTGCTACATAGATATTACATTTACATTTACATTTAAATTTCTTCTAAAATTTCATCTTTAGATTATTTTGTATTGAAAATCTATAAAATATTTTGAATAAATTTGACATTTGTTGATTGAAAAATATTCATCAACTTATAAAGAATACTTGATTTGGTAAGAAAGTAAATATACAACTGGTGTTAAGAGCCCCGTGTCGTGTTTTTCCAAAATCGCAAAAAAAAAGAGACACCAAAACATTTTTTAAATATTGCAAATTATACACTTACTTATATACCAAATACAACCACATCAACTTCATTACTATCATCATCCTCATTCATCAAATCATCATCATCATACTACTACTATTAGTTCTTTTTCTCCATTCATCAATATTTAAGTTTTTTAAATTTATTATAAAGTTTTTTCTTCGACTCCTTGAATTTAAATTTAAATTGAAATTTAATTTTTACTATATAAAATTCTGTTTGTTTATATTTTAATCTTTTTCGTTTTGTGTCATTTCCAACCAAAACAAAAACAAAACAAAAATTTTAGTTTTTTTTTTTTTTTGATTTTATTTTATTTTTTCGTCAAGTCAAATAACTTTTTACTTTTGAATAATATAAACAAGAATTTGTTTTATTTATCAAAAATTTATTTTTAATTTTAATTTCATTTTTATTTTTCATCATTTTTTTCATCTTCCATCTTTTTAAAGAAAGTTATCTATAACAACAACTTACTTCAACAACTTTACTCGAGAAACAACTAAAGACCAGAGAAAGAGAGAGAAAAATCACAGAGAAAAAATATTATTTATACTTGAGACAACCAAATACAATACAATACAATTCATCAAGTCATAAACAACTTATCAACTACATCTTCTTCTACCTCATCTTCCCTTCATCATGTCTGTAAATGTTGTAGTTCCTCCAATGGAACCAATCAACACTTTAGATCCAGCGTCAAATCATCATAATTCTACATCATCTCCACCTCCAAGAAGATCTAATAGTACTAATAATAAACAACAATATCATAACCAATCCAACAACAACAACAACAACAACAATAATAATTCATCATCTATTCCTCGTTCAACATTAGATTTACCTCCAATACCTTTACCTTCTTCAACTCCTACTACTAGTACCACAAGTTCAACTTATACAAATATTGCAAAACGTGTTCATCGTGAAGTTAGATTTGGTTCTTATATATTAGGTTCAACTTTAGGTGAAGGTGAATTTGGTAAAGTTAAATTAGGTTGGAGAAAAGATGGTAAACATCCATCTCAAGTTGCAATTAAATTAATTAAACGTTCAACTATTATGAAAGATTCTGATTCTGAAATTAAAATTCATCGTGAAATTAATTCATTAAAATTATTAAATCATCCAAATATTGTTAATTTAGTTGAAGTTATGAAAAGTGGTAAATATATTGGAATTGTATTAGAATATGCCTCTGGTGGTGAATTATTTGATTATATTTTACAACATAAATATTTAAAAGAAAATATTGCTAAAAAATTATTTGCTCAATTAGTTAGTGGTGTTGATTATATGCATTCAAAAGGTTTAATTCATCGTGATTTAAAATTAGAAAATTTATTATTAGATAAACATAAAAATGTTATTATAAGTGATTTTGGTTTTGTTAATTCTTATAATCGTGATAAAAATGATTTAATGAAAACAAGTTGTGGTTCTCCTTGTTATGCAGCACCAGAATTAGTTTTAACTCAATCTCCTTATGAAGGTAGAAAAGTTGATATATGGTCATTAGGTGTTATATTATATGCTATGTTATCAGGTTATTTACCTTTTGATGATGATCCAGAAAATGAAGATGGTTCTGATATTATTAAATTATATCATTATATTTGTAAAACTCCTTTAACTTTCCCAGAATATGTTTCACCTTTAGCAAGAGATTTATTAAGAAAAATTATTATATCTGATCCTAAAAAAAGAATTAATATGGATGAAATTAGAAATCATTCTTGGTTAAGTCCTTATTCTAATTTATTATCTGTTAGACAACCTGAATGGGATAGAATTTATCATGAACAACAACAATCTACAATTATTCTTGAACAACCAACTCCAAATAAACGTTTTTCAATGATAAATGAACGTACAAATTCATCATCATTAATGACAACAACAACAGCTCATCATCATCCATCACCTCAACAACTTTCTAATCATGGTAGATCATATTCTTCAACAAGTATTAGTTTATTATATTCATCACCTTCATCATCATTATCAGGTACTGTTGCTATACCAAAACTTAATGAATCTAATGATACCCTTGCATTATCTAAAACTCCTTCACCTAAAAAACCAACTACTACAGCTGTATCACCTCAACGTGGTCATCAAAAATCTGCATCTATATCAAATTCATATTCTTCAGCAAGTATAGCTTTGAAAGCTGTAGTTGATGAAAATAAATATTTACCACGTACAAATAATATATCAACTATAGTTGAAAGTCCTCAAAAAAATCATCCTATTATACATCAACCAATTTTAGCACCACCAAAAGATTCAGCAAGATTACCACCAGCAATTAAAAAACCAAGACCAACATCATATCATCCATCATCAATGACTTCTACATTAATTTATAATTCAAATAATCCATCAGATATTATAAAAATTCCAACACCAACAAATAATTTCCCAATGACTCAATATATTTCTACTTCACCACCAAAATCATCAAATGAAACTATTGCATCAAATGACTCTGGTAGTCATATAATAACTAATAATAATACATCAAGTCCTGTAAATTCTCAAAATCCTCCAAGGGAAGCATCAAGAAGAAATTCTGTAGTTACACATGTACACGTTAATGGCGTTTTAAGTAATGAGAATATCATCAATCATTCATCCCCAGATAATAAAAGAAATTCAGTATTAAGTTATTTAGAAGATAAAATAGATACATTAGAATTAACTGAATCACATTCACCAACTAAAACATCATTTGATAATAATACAATTATTGCAACTACTCCACAAATTAATCAATTACCAACATTTGATTCAACTACATCACCAGATGATAGTCCAAAAGAACAAAGTCTTGAATTGAAAGAAGAATTAAAATTAATTAATGGTGATGATACAATTCAAATGGTTCAAGAAAAATCTCAAGAAACAATGGTTGATAATAATCTAGTGAAAGAAGTTGAAGATGATGTTAAAGTTGAAATGGAAGAAGATTCAGGTCCAATCATACCTATAGAAGAATATATTAAAAAACCAGAACAACAAGAAATAAAATCAAAAACTAAAAAAGAAGAAAAATTAGAAAGAAGACATACAGTTACAAATAGAAAATATAATGATGAAAATAAAGAAAATAGAGAAATTAAAGAAAATAAAAAACGTAATAGATTTAGTTTATTATCATTTTATAGTTCATATAATTCATCAAGTTCAAATGTTTCATTATTAGCAAAAGATAATAATAGTAATAATAGTGGAAGTACTATAACACCATCACCACCACCACCACCACCTGTACAAACAATGAAAAAACCATTAGAACCTTCAAATGATGTTAATATTAATAGAAAAGATCAAAAAAGAGTTCATTCAAATTCTTCAACAAATTCAAATTCAAAAAGATCATCAATTGTTGGTGGTGGTTCAAATAATAAAGAAACTAGTGCAGCTAGAAAAGTTATGGATTTTTTCAAAAGAAAAAGTATCCGAGTTGGTTAAAAAAAGAAGTTTGATTTTCTTAGTTTTTTATTTCTTATTTAATTTATAATTTAATAATTTTACATATATTTATTCATATCAATTTTTTTGTTTAAAGTATAGTTTATGAATATATACAATAATCTATAAATCCGTTTGTTTACATGAAAATATGAGTCAAACTTTATTTTTATTTTTGTTTTTTCGCTTCTCTCTTATCACACACTATAAAAGATATGTCTAACTAAAATTTTTTTCTTGGTTGCCATTTTTTTTTTCTTCAAGAATATTATGGAATCAGATGAATATGAAGATGATCCAGGACTGAATAATAATATAAAGTCCAAAGTGGATAAACAAGAAGAACAACCAGAAATAGAAGAAAGTTTAAGTTCCATTGCTGATGAATCCAATTTGAGATCTCATCCAGAGGAAGAAGAGGAAGAAGAAGATGATGAAGAATATGATTCAGAATTTAATGAAGAAATTGATGAATCATTAGGTACTACAATAATTCGAGAAATTCAAGACGGTACATATATATGTTTAGTATGTACCGGAGAAATCGATCAAAATTCCACAATTTGGTCATGTAATGAATGTTTTAGAGTTTATGATTTAGAATGTATTAAAGATTGGGCAATTCGAGGATCATCAACTAATAAATTAAATAAATCATGGAGATGTCCAAGTTGTAATGTAGAAAATAATAAAATTCCTTCAAAATTTACTTGTTGGTGTGGTAAACATACAAATCCTGATAAAAATCCTTTATTACCATTTAGTTGTGGAAATTCATGTAATTTTAAATATGATGAATGTATTCATACATGTATAAATATTTGTCATCCTGGTAAACATCCAATTTGTGGTGCATTAGGACCTGTTATGAAATGTCATTGTGGGAAAGAATCAAAACAATTACCTTGTTTAATAACTCCTTATGATTCAGGTTGGAAATGTAAAGAAGAATGTAATGTTTTATTATGTGATTTAATGCATAAATGTAAAAAAGGTTGTCATGATGGTTTTTGTGGATTATGTCAAGAATTAATTAATATAAAATGTTATTGTGGATCAACAGAATTAAATTTAAAATGTTTTGAAAAAAATTTAAAAAATTGTAATGATTTTATTGGTGGTGGATCATGTGGTAAAATTAATAAAATTTATTATGATTGTAATGAACATTTTGAATTAATTGAATGTCAACCATCATTTGAAAAACCAAAAAAATGTAAATTTTCTCCAGATATTATTACAACTTGTTATTGTGGTAAAACAAAAGTTGATTTAATTAATAGATCAAAATGTACTGATCCTGTACCTGAATGTAATAATATATGTGGTAAAAAATTATTATGTGGTCATACATGTAAATTTAAATGTCATGAAGGTGAATGTAAATGTACTACAATAATTGATTTAAAATGTGATTGTGGTCATGAAAATTATTCAACTTTATGTAATTCAAAAGTTAAACCAAAATGTAATCATAAATGTTCAGTTTTATTAAATTGTAGAAAACATTATCATAGATTACAATGTTGTGAATATGAACAAATTGGTTTAGAAAGAGATCGACAAAAAAGAAAAGCAAATAGAAATAATATAAGATATAATGATGATATTATGTCTATAGAAGCTATTCATATATGTACTCAATCATGTAATAGATTAAAAAGTTGTGGTAAACATGAATGTCAAGCATTATGTCATAATGGTCCATGTGAAATTTGTTTAGAATCAACTAATGATGATTTAATTTGTAATTGTGGTAAAACTATTATTCCTGCACCAGTTAGATGTGGTACTAAATTAATTTGTCATGAACAATGTATTAGACAACCAAATTGTGGTCATCGACCTGAAATTCATGAATGTCATGATGATTCTATTCAATGTCCAAAATGTACTACATTAGTTAAAAAAAATTGTGATTGTGGTAATAAACTGGATATACCAGGTATATTATGTTCACAAGAAAGAGTATCATGTGGACAAATGTGTCAAGTTTTAAAAGATTGTGGACATTCATGTTTAAGAACTTGTTCATCATTATGTACAAAAGAATATCAACATAATGATTCAAAAAATTGTCAATCTTTATGTAAAAAAATTAGAAAAAATTGTCCACATTTATGTAAATTAAAATGTCATTTTAATAAATTAGGTGTTAGTTCAAATTGTGATGTTGTACAATGTAATGAAATTGTTGTTATAAATTGTGAATGTGGTCATTTAATTAAAAAAGTTAAATGTGGTTCAAATCAAGATCAACCATCTATAATTGGAACTATTTTACCATGTAATGAATCATGTTCAAGTAATAAAAGATCATTACAATTACGTTCAGCATTTGAAGAATTACCACCAAAAGAATTATATTCAACATTTGTTTTAGATACTTTTTTAAAACAAAAAAATTGGTGTATTAAAATTGAAAATATTATTCAAACATTTATTCAAGATTATAATTTACAAATTAATCAAGATATAATACCTAAAAAAACTTTTCATTTTTCACCAATGTCAACAATTCAAAGACAATTTATTCATGAATTATGTGAATCATATAATTTATATACAGAATCTCAAGATCAAGAACCTAAAAGATCTGTATTTTTAGTTATTACAAGATTAACAAAAATTCCTTTAAAAAATATAGAAGAAATAATTATTGAAAAACAAGAACTTGAAAATATTCATATTTTAACACAAGAAGAAATTGATGAATCTTTATATAATTCAATAATTATACAAGATGTATTTTTTGGAATTATAAAAAATGATTTAGAAAATGAATTAAAAGAATTTATTGAAGATGGATATATTTTTCAATGGTTAAAAGAATCAACATATTTATATTATTCACCAAAAATTTTTAAAAATATTAATATTGAAGAAGAAAATAAATTATATTTATTACTGAAAAAATTTAAAAATTTATTAAGAGAAAAATCTTTAGCATTTGATTGTAAATTATGTTTAATTGATGAATCATCAAATAATATTTTAAAAATTGAAAAAAATAAAGAAATTAAACCAAAAGAAGAAGAAATTAAAAAAAAAATTGAATTTGAAAATGTATTTGAAATTTTACAAAATGATATAGTTTAATATATATATAGTATTTAATTATTAGAATCATCTACCTTTTCATCACTTTTAGAATCCTCTACTTCATTATCTTTAGTATCTTCCTTTTCATCATTCTTTGAATCTTCCTCTTCTTCTTCATTATTTTTTTTATGATGTTTCCTACGTCTATTATTACCTTTCTTAACCCCTTCATCTTCATTATTCTCTTTCTTTTTCTTTTTAATACTTAATGGATTAGGTTCCTTAGGACCTTTTCTTTTCTTTTTATTCGCACCCTCTTCTTCCACTTGCTCTTCTTTTTCTTTTATTTTCCCAGCATCTAAATCATTTAAACCACCATTTAATTTTTCATTTTCAAATTTTTTAGAAAAATTAAAACTTGAATCACTTAAAGGTTCCATAACCATAACAGATCTATTCATATAAATTAATGGTATACCAGGAATTTTTCTTAATTTTTTTCTTAAATTTAAATTTTGACTTGCAATTAAATATCTATGTTTATTTTCATTATTTATATTAACTATACTTTCAATACAATCTTCTGATTTTATTGCGGTACGATGATTACATTTTCTACGTTCATATTTTTTAGCTATATCTATTATATCTTGATTTTTTGTCTTGTATAATTCTTCTATACTACATTGTGTTATCATTGGTTTTAATTGATCTGTTTGTATAGTACGTTCTAAACCTTTTAATAAATCATATGATGATTTATAACATGTTTGAATTATTTCATCATCTATTATTATTTGATATGGTTCTCTGAATTTAAATGTATTTGAATATACATTCATTTGTTTTTTATATGCTTTAGCTCTTTTTTGTCTCATTATTGTTGATTTAAAGAGAGATGAGATAAAAATATATACTGTACTACTAAATTTTTTTTTTTTTTTTTTTTTTTTGGAGAGATGTTTGGTGCGAAATTTTATTTATTTCTAAAAAATATTATATTATCTTTATATTAATCTATTTTTAATTTTTGTAAGTCCTCTATTTGTTTTTTGTTGAACTTCATCTTCAAATTCAGCTTGATGAGTTTTAAATGACATACTTTCTTCTTTTAAAAATTGATCACTTTTAGCTGCATAAGCTCTTGCTATTTTACTTGGATATCTAAATACTGCAAAATTTCTTAATATAGCATTTGAATATTTTGTTGGTGCATCTTCTGCTTCTGTCCATTCTGGTACTCCAATAAATCGAACTTTTTTAATTACTACATCTCCATTGGTATTATTTTCTGTACTACTTTGTTCACTTGTTGTTGATGTTGATGATATATCTATAGTATCTGGTATATGACTATTTTTTCTAGTATTTTGTCTAGTTACTTGATCTCTTGTTCTTTTAACTGGTGTTGATGTAGTTTCTACAATTTCATCTTGTTTAACCGGTATTGGCTGTGTTGTTGGTTGTGTTGGTTGATCAATATAAATATTTTTACGTAATGTAAATTTAGATGTATTATTTGGATCAAATGTAACGGATGTAAATGTTTCCTTTTGTTGAGTTACTAAAGTACCTGATTTAGCAGCTTGTTTAACATGTTGTTGAAATCTTTGTTTTGCAGTTAATTTTGGATTACAAGGAATATCATCAATTGGATCAATATCTTCTTCTTCAACCAGTAATAATTTTTGTGTTACTTTACTTGTTGGTGGTGGTGTTGGTGATGATGATACAGCAACATCTATTTTCTTTTTTTGTGGAGGTACTGGTGATTTAACAGGTGATGAAACTTCATTGTTATTATTATTATTATTCCCATTTTTACTAATTGCAGCTGCTGCACCTGATGCAGCTAATAAATCAGTTTTACCAATTGGTTGAGAATTTGATCTTCTTCTAACATATGGTGGTGTAGCAGGACCATTATTAGTTGTAGGTTCTTCTTTATTTTGTAATAATACCATTGAATTTGGTCTTGATCTAGGTGATGATACTCTTCCATTTAAAGATTTTGATTTTGGTGGTGATGTTATTGAATTTTTTCTCATTAAACCTGTTGATGAAATACTATTATTACTATTAATACTTGAAATGGATGATGATCTTGATCTTGATTTTGGTTCAAGATCTAAATTTTTTAACAGTTTCTCAAGTGAAGAACAACCATTTGTTGTTGGAATAGCAGGTGCACTTGAAGTTTGTTGAATTGGTGGTGGTGGTGGTATTGGTTTATCACCTGTTATATTTTGATAAATATCAATTAAATTTTTTTTAGGTAATTGATAAAATCGTCTAAACTTTAATTCTGATACAATCCAACTTAAACCAAATTCTTTTAATTTTAATAAAGTATTTTCAATAATAACAAAACCTTGATTTGTAAAATTTATATGAGTTAAAATATTTTTTGAATTTATTTCAAATTTTGCATCTTGTCTAATTAATCTTGTTAAATTTGCAATTAATGTACCATTTTTTTTCATTGAATTAAAATATTCATCCATATTTCTTAATATTACAGATTTAAAATGTTGAGAATTTTTTGTTTGAACTAAAAATCTTGCATCTGTTAAATGTTGAATATTTGAAAGATAAATTTTTCTACCAAATCTTCTTATAATTGTATAAATTTCATTTAATCTTTGAGTTAATAAAAAAATTTCATGAAGTGAATAAGAATCTTGAGTTGTAGATTTATGTTTTAAATTATTTATTAATGGTCTTATAGAATTTAACAGTATTTGAATTTGATCAATAATTAAAAATAATTGTTTAATATCCATATCAATTAATGAAGCTTCTTGAAAATTTTCATTATTTAATAATTCTTGATCTTGAGGTAATGGGAAATTAACATCTTTAATATTTAAATCAATATCATCATAAAAAATTTTTGAAGAAATTAATTTTTCAATTTGTTGATAATAATTTGTTGAATCAATATCATTATTATTAATAATTTTTTCAGCTTTTGTTTTTTCAATTTTTGCTTGTATTAATTTTTTTTTATAACCTTGTAAACATGAATTACTTAAAGATTCCAATTGTTTTAAACATTTAATTGCCATTGAAATTTCAGGTAAATCATTTAATGGATCAACTTTTAAATCTGGTGTATCATAAGGTATATGAGATGTAGTTGGAGTAATATTTATAATATTATTTCTAAATAATTTATAAGTTGATAAAATTTCTAATCTTGCTTCAAAAGTTTGATTAATAGTAAAAATATTTCCTGTTAATAATACAATATAATGAAGTAAAGGTAAAATATTTTGTGGAGGAGATGTTGATAATTTTTTTAAATTTATAATAAATTGTTGTAATTTATATATACCATATTCATATTGTAAAAGTCTACAATCTAATGATGTTATAAATTCTGGTTTATAATCTACTAATGATGGTACATTCGGTTGAGAATCATCGACATTTTCATCAATTGATTTTTCATCATCTTTAACTTCGATTTTATCATCTATTAAATCATCATTAATTTTAGATCCATTAATAATAGGATCAGGATCTTTATTATCTGAATTATTATTATTAACATTATTGTCGATTGGTGGTGGTGAAGGACTCATGATGAATGAACAATGGAAAAAAAGAAGATGTTATTGAATTGATTGGAAGTTGATGAATGGAAGAATGACCCTAATTGGTGAGTAGTATTAATATTAATTTAAGATATTTGTAGAATAGATATAAATGAATAATAAAGTTTTTGTTATAAATTAAATTAAGTTGTTGCCAATATTTTACTTTTTTGGTTTAATATTTTTTTCTCTTGTTTTACTTAATTTAATTTTAAATTGATAAAAGTTTTTCTATTGTTGTAAGAATTTATCAGTAAGAAATGAAATGTGGAATAGTGGAATAGTGGAATATTGAAACAACTTTAAAACAAAGTAACAACTACCAACTAATCTTTTAAAAAGTATGACTTTAAAATCGACAACTAACTAAATTAAATTAAAATATTAATTATAAAGAAAAGATTGTAAGATGAAAAAAAAAAGTTGTTCTTCTTGTTTTGTGGGTAACATGAAAAAATAAAATATAATAAATTTAATTAGAAAATCAGAAAATCAATTTAATTTAATTTGGAAAAGAAAAGTTACAAACCATCTTCTAAAATAGAGACAATATATTGGACTAAAAAAATAGAGATATAATTAGGGGTATTAAAAGCGATCCATACTTAATATTACTATTACTCTTACTATCACTACTATTATAGATATTATGATGGAAATGGTTAAATTCTATTTCTAATATCTTTTGATCATTTAAATTCTGTATTCTTTCAATTATAATAATTAATTATTCCATTTTTCTTTTCCTTCTATTTCTATTTCTATTTCTATTTTTCCAGTTCAACAAGAAAATAAATTATGATACAAAATAAAAATAAAAATAAAATTATTATTATTAAAATCTCTCACTTTCGGAATCTTTTTCTTTTTCTACTTTGTTCATTTTCCAATGTCATTTCGAATGTCGCAAATTATTTCACGACTTCTTGTGTTGTAAAAAAAAAATTTAACTTCAAAAAAAAAAATTAACCAACACTTCTTCTAACAACATCAAATGGATTCTTATCAATATATATTATATTTCATAGGTTTACTCCTATTATTTCATTCTGGTTATTCATCATTTGAATTTCATAAAATAGCCATCTCATCAAATCATTCAATTAAATTACCTTTAGATATAATTATAGAATTAATTATTGGTTTAATATTTATTATTATTGGTTCAATTGTATCAATTGAAAATCAATCATTTTTAACTATAAATAATAAATTAATTAAAAGTGATGCTAAATATTTAAAATTTATTAAAATTACAGATTCAATTCAATTAAGTGAAAAAATTGGTATTACTGATTATGAAGAATTTAATTCAAGATTACCTTTTATTGATATAAATAAAAAAAGATTAGAATTTAATAATTGGTTAGAAACTAAATAGTTTTTTTAGTTTTTTTTTTATTAAAATAAATATTACATCTATAAATTCTTTTTTTGTAATTTTTCAGATTGTCTTTTAACTTTTTCTTCTCTTTTAGCTTTTGCTTTTGGTCCAGCTTCAGTATCTAAAACAAAATCCCACCATCTAAATGATGATGAATAACCACCAATAAAATAATGATGATGTTCATCATGATGATCTGCTCCTGCCCAAAATGGTACAATATTATGTAATGACCATGGAAATTCATAACCTGAATGAGCATCAACAGCTTGAAATAATCTTAAAATAATCCAAATAGATACTGTAAATAAATGTAATTCACCTGTAATTAAACACCAAACAATTGGAATACCAACAGTACCTAATCCTAATAAAGCAACTTCAACTGGATGAGCATATTCTGCTGCTAAACCAAATGGTGCAGCATATCTATGATGTTGTTTATGAATATATTTATAAAATACACCATAATGTAAACCTCTATGAAACCAATAATGCCAAGCATCTTCACATACAAAAAATACTGCCCATTGTAATAACATTGTAGTTAATTTTGGAAATGGAACATCATAACTAATACCAATTTTTTGACATAAAGGATGAAAAAACCAAATAGGAAAAGCTTCAACTAAAAAATGTGAAATTAAAACAGATTTTAAACATTCCCATTGTTCTTGATTTGATGGGATTTTTTCATCTTGAATTTTCCATCTTCTAAAATATGGAATTCTATCTATTATAGCCCATGGTAAACATCTACCAAAATAAAATAATTCATGAGTTAAAAAAAATAATAAACCTGTTGCAAATAAATCATTACCCATATAATAATAATATGAACCCCAAATTTTTTCAATAATATTTAAATTATCAAGTTGATTGAAATTATTAAATACATCAGTGAATGTAGTACCATTCAGGAAACTTGAATAATCATGATAAACACTAGACATTGTTGAAGAATAGTTGTTAAAGAAAGAAAGGAAAAAAAAAAAAAAAGTGAAAAGGAAATTGGAAAAATTGAGAAAACGAAGATAAAAAAATAAAACACAACAAAAAAAAAAAAAAAAGAAATGAAAGTAAATAGAAGAAATGTAATTAACTATGGTAGTGCATATAATGAAGGAGGATTTTTTGTTTTTGCTTTTTCTGCCTCTTTTCCTTAAACGATACAAACGATGGATAAACGACCTTATATAAAAGATCTATCCCCTAAATTTAATATCAATTACTAAACAATAGAAAAGTTTAACATAAAAGTACGTTTATGAACCTTATCTAATTATTACCTAGTGATACTTCATTGATCTCATCCTCACTCTTTAAAGACTTTAAACTACATTTCTAAAATAATATTTTTCTTCTTCAGATTTTCTTCATATTTTTTCTTTAATTTTGCAACAAATTTTAGAAAATATTTTCTAATGTAATTCTTAAATATATTTTTTTTCTCTGTTTACACTTTATATTTGAATCAAGTTTTTTTTTTTTTGATAAAAAAAAAAAATCGCGTACTATCAAAAATATTTACAACACGTCTCTTATATATCCTTATATATCAACAATCCAATGACACAAACAGAGGTAGAACAAGTATCTGAAATAGATGTAGATGCTGAAGTAGGTGCATCTCAAGAAGAAGAAGATGGATTAAATGGTCCTTTATTAATTGAACAATTAGAAGGTAATGGTATAACATCATCAGATATAAAAAAATTAAAATCAGAAGGGTTTCATACAATTGAAAGTATTGCATATACACCAAAAAGACAATTAATGGTAGTTAAAGGTATAAGTGAAGCAAAAGCTGAAAAAATTTCAAATGAAGCAGCAAAATTAGTTCCATTAGGTTTTACAACAGCAAGTGAATTTCATTCACGTAGATCAGAATTAATTTGTTTAACTACTGGTTCAAAACAATTAGATACTTTATTAGGTGGTGGAATTGAAACTGGTAGTATAACTGAAGTATTTGGAGAATTTAGAACTGGTAAATCACAATTATGTCATACATTAGCTGTTACATGTCAATTACCTATAGATATGGGTGGTGGAGAAGGTAAATGTCTTTATATTGATACTGAAGGTACATTTAGACCAAATAGATTAGTTTCAATAGCTCAAAGATATGGTTTAAATCCAAATGATTGTTTAGATAATGTTGCTTATGCAAGAGCTTATAATGCAGAACATCAATTAAATTTATTAAATTTATCAGCACAAATGATGGCAGAATCAAGATTTTCATTATTAATTGTAGATAGTATAATGTCTTTATATCGTACTGATTATGCAGGTAGAGGTGAATTAAGTGCAAGACAAACTCATGTTGCAAAATTTATGAGAACTTTACAAAGATTAGCTGATGAATTTGGTATTGCAGTAGTTATAACAAATCAAGTTGTTGCACAAGTTGATGGTATGGCAGGGATGTATAATCCAGATCCAAAAAAACCAATTGGTGGAAATATTATTGCACATTCTTCAACAACAAGATTAAGTTTTAAAAAAGGTAGAGCAGAAACAAGAATTTGTAAAATTTATGATAGTCCTTGTTTACCAGAAAGTGAATGTGTATTTGCTATATATGAAGATGGTATTGGTGATCCAAGGGTTGATGATGATGATAAATAGAGAAAAAAAGAAAAATAAAATACCAAGAAAAGTAAAAAAGTAAAAAAAAAAAAAAAAATAGTAAATAAAAAATAGTAAATAAATTAAGTTAATGAATAAATGAATATTTATAAATGAATATTTAAATATTTTATAAATGCCTTTTATATAATTCACATCTTTAGTCACTCTTTTTTAAAGGTCCAACGGATACTGTCAAAGGTTATGTTTAGTCATAAGTGTTGAGTCCTTTCTTATTTTTTATTATTTTTTTTTTTTTTTGTGTGTGAATTTATGCTGTGGATCTGGGATCATAACCAAATTAACGAATTGGGCAAACAAGCGTTTTTGTTTATCAAAATGATCAGTTGTAACAAAAAAAATCTATAAACTCTTTATAGGAATATTTATTAGTTTTTTTTTTTTAATTTCTAAAAATTAGTTTTATATTATTCATTCCCAACAATTTAACTACTTTACTTTTAATAAAATTAAACTTTTATAGTTTTTTTTTTTTTTTTTTAACTCTTTTATTTAACATATGTAAAATATGCACAAACTCTAAAAATAAAATTATCTTTTTCATCAATTGCCGTAATACACGACTGGATCCTAATTACCCCCATTCTGCAATAATAAAAACGTAAATTTCTCTCTGGAGGGAAAAATTTTTGAAAATAAAAAAAAATCAATTTCTTTTTTTACCATTTTTTTTTTTTAAAATTTTCCATCAACAAAGTTCTTCTTTCTTCCTTAAAAATAAAATGAAATATACTGAAAAAGCAAAGGTTAAGATCTTACCTAAACCTTCACCTATTCCTTCATCATCATCATCACCATCGCCCTTAATACAACAACCAATACCACCTAAAAAAAGATCAGCATCATTAAATAATATTCCAATATCAGATATTAAAAAAAAGAAAACAAATACTTCTTCACCAACACCACCAGAAGTTATTAATACTCCACCTAAATCAACTAAACAAACTGGTCATAGACCTGTTACATCATGTACATTTTGTCGTCAACATAAAATTAAATGTAATGCATCTGATAATTATCCAAATCCTTGTCAAAGATGTGAAAGAATGGATTTAAAATGTGAAATTGATCCTCAATTTAGACCTAAAAAAGGTTCACAAATTCAATCATTAAAACTGGATGTTGATGATTTAAAAGCAAAAATTGAAATGTTAACAAAAAATGAATCATTATTAACTCAAGCTTTAAATCAACATAATTTAAATTTTTTTCAACCAAGAAGTTCATCATTAACTCATAGTCCTGTAAATAATAATTTATCTCCTGTACCTTCAATTACAAATATTCAACAAAATCCTCCTTTAACTCAAGAAAATTGTACAGATAATTCACCAAATACTCCAGAACAACTTGATTTACAACCAATATCAAAATTTATTTTAGGTGGTATTACATTACCTTTATCAAAAGCAAATGAATTACATGATAAATTTATGAGTAAACATTTACCATTTTTACCAATAATTATATCAAGATCTGCAACTGAATTATATCATAAATCTCAATTATTATTTTGGGCAGTTATATTAACAGCAAGTTTATCTGAACCAGAACCTACATTATATATGTCATTAGCTTCATTAATTAAACAATTAGCTATTGAAACTTGTTGGATTAAAACTCCAAGATCAACACATGTAATTCAAGCATTAATTATATTATCAATTTGGCCTTTACCAAATGAAAAAGTTTTAGATGATTGTTCTTATAGATTTATTGGTTTAGCAAAAAATTTATCATTACAATTAGGTTTACATAGAGGTGGAGAATTTATTCAAGAATTTAGTAGGAATCAAGCTAATTTAGGTCCTGATTCTGATCGTTGGAGAACAAGATCTTGGTTAGCAGTATTTTTTTGTGAACAATTTTGGTCATCATTATTAGGTTTACCTCCATCAATAAATACAACTGATTATTTATTAGAAAATGCAAGAGTTGATCAATCATTACCAAAAGATTTTAGATGTTTAATATCTTTATCAATATTTCAATGTAAATTAGTTAATGTTATGGGTATAAGTGTTACAAGACCTGATGGATTATTAGAACCACTGAATAGAGCAGGATCATTAAATTTATTAGATCGTGAATTAGAAAGATTAAGATTTAAATTACAAATTGAAGAAAGTTCAAGTATTGAAGTTTATTATTTATATATAAAATTAATGATTTGTTGTTTTTCATTTTTACCAGGTACACCAATTGAAGATCAAGTTAAATATGTTAGTTCAGCATATTTATCAGCAACAAGAATTATTACAATAGTAAGTCATTTAGTTAAAGATATTTCATTAATTGAATTACCTATATATATAAGACAAGCAATATCTTATAGTGTATTATTATTATTTAAATTACATTTATCAAAATATTTAATTGATAAATATGTTGATAGTGCAAGACAACTGATTGTTACTGTACATAGATTATTTAGAAATACTTTAAGTTCATGGAAAGATTTACAAAATGATATATCAAGAACTGCAAAAGTTTTAGAAAATTTAAATATTGTATTATATACATATCCAGATATTTATGATAATGAAGGTGCAAGTATAATAACGAGGATGAGATCACATTTAACAGCATCATTATTTTATGATTTAGTATGGTGTGTTCATGAAGCTAAAAGAAGAACTTTATCAGGTAAAACAAGAAAAGTTGAAACAACAACAACAGATAAAAAATTATTACCATTACCATTTTATAATCAAATTACAAAAGATGATTTTAAAACAATAGTAACTACAACACCAAATGGTACAACAATAACAACATTAGTACCAACAGATCAAGCAATGAATCAAGCAAGATCAAATGCAAGTAATAATAATAAACCTTTAGAAATTAATGGTATACCATTATCAATGTTAGAAGCTACAGGTTCAACAAGAGATATAAAAGAAATACCTCAATTACCTTCACAAATACCTCAACCATTTAATTTTGCAAATTCACCTCCACAAAATTATTTACCAACAATTGAAGAAGTTAATCAACCAATATTTGAAGAAGGTACATTTGTATCACAAATTGATAATTTTTTTCAACAACAATCAAATGGTTGGTTAAATGAAAATCAAGATGATGATTTTTTAGGATGGTTTGATGTAAATATGTTAAATGAGCAGTAATAATAGATAATAGATAATAATATAATATATATTTTTATTTTTTTTTTTTTTCCTGAAATTTGTTGAAAAAACGTGATATTGCATTGGGTTGCGAAAATCCCTTATTCATTATTACTCTTCTTTCTTCCACTCAATTCAACTCATCAATTCAACGATGTTATCAAGACAATTATTAAGATCAATTAAACCAATTACTTTTAAACCAATTACTTCTATTCGTTTTATCTCCTTCAAACAAGAAGATCAACCAAGAATTAGAATTGGTTCAACAGCTCCAAATTTTCAAGTTGATACAACTCAAGGAAAAATTGATTTTCATGAATATATTGGAAATAATTGGGTTATATTATTTAGTCATCCAGCTGATTATACTCCAGTTTGTACTACAGAATTAGGAGCATTTTCAAAATTAAAACCAGAATTTGATAAACGTGGTGTAAAATTAATTGGTTTATCAACAGAAGGTGTTGAAAGTCATAAAGGTTGGATTAAAGATATTGAAGAAGTTGAAACTAATGGAGAAAAATTTCAATTTCCTATAATTGCTGATGATATAAAAGAAGTTGCATTTAAATATGATATGGTAACTGAAGAAGATTTTAAAAATTTAGAAAGTGGTATGATTGCAACTGTTAGATCAGTTTATATTATTGATCCATCAAAAAAAATTAGATTAACTTTAACTTATCCTGCAAGTACTGGTAGAAATACAAGTGAAATTTTAAGAGTTATTGATGCTTTACAATTGGCTGATTCAAAAGGTATTGCTACACCAGTTGATTGGACTAAAGGTAAAGATGTTATTATTCCTCCAACTGTTTCTGATGAAGCTGCTAAAGAAAAATTTGGTGATTTTAAAAAAATTAAACCTTATTTAAGATATACAAAAGTTGATTAGGCTATTTAATTATAGCATTAATTAATGTTGGTACAGTTGCATATTCATTATTTTTAGTCTTAAGTAATTGATTTTCAAATGAAATTTGTTTATTTTCTGTAGTTTTTAATTTAGGTTGAATATATTCCCAAGTTTGAGATTTTAATTTAACTGGTTCAATATCAGTATATTCAAAATATAATCTTTCACCAATTAAAGAATTTTTTGGTGGATCAATTAATTCAACTTTATTTTCTAATTCAGCAGCTAATATCATTCCCATTGATTTTTCACCTCTTAATTTTTTTGTTTTCATATTTGTTAATACTATAACTTTTCTATTTTCTAATTCTTCAATTGGTATAAATGGTACTAATCCTGAACAAATTTGAAGTATTTGATCTGATACATCAATTTGAGATATATACATATTATCACTATTTTCATGTCTTTTACATGATTGAATTTTACCAACTTGAATTTTTAAATAATTTGAAGGTACTAAAAATTGGTTAGTAATGAACTTGAATATTAGACATATTTATACTTACAGTATATGAATCTTTTGAATAACATCGTTGGGTTTAATTAAGTTTTTTTCCTTTTTTTTCATTTTTTCTCTTTTAGGAATTGTAATTACGCGTCATAAATAAATATATGAAAAAAAAAATTTTGAGGATTTTTTTTTTTTTTTATACATCACTCTTCATCATGTCAAACTTTGTATCATCACCTGGAAGAATTCCTTCAGATGCTGCTCAATTATTACATTCTTCAACTTCATCATTTGGTAGAGATGTATCAACACCTGTTCCACAACCTTTATATTCAGAAACTGAACCAACAGCAACAGCAACAGTAAATACAGGTAGAAGAAAACAAATTTCAGTACCAAAAGTTATTGATGTTACTGGTGAAAAAGTTAGAGAAAGTTTTGAATCATTTATTGAAGAATTTATTGATCCAAATGAAAATAATAATTGGGATGGGAAAGTTTATTTAGCACAAATTGAAGCTATGAAAACTTATGAATTATCAACAATATATATAAATTTTCAAGATTTATTAAGTAGAGAAAATGGAATTTTAGCTTCAGCTATAATGGATCAATATTATCGTTTTTATCCATTTTTAATTAAAGGTTTAAAAAAAATTTTAAAAAAATATGCACCAAATTTATTACAAACAAATTTATTAAAAAATGAAGAAATTTTATCAAATGAACGTGTTTTTCAAATATCATTTTTTAATTTACCAACATGTCAAAGAATTAGAGATATAAGATCAAATAAAATTGGTTCATTAATGACAATTCTGGGTACTGTTACAAGAACTTCTGAAGTTAGACCTGAATTACATTTAGCAAGTTTTACATGTGATTTATGTTCTGCATTAATTGAAGGTGTTGAACAAGTTTTTAAATATACTGAACCAACTTCATGTCCATCATGTGAAAATCAATCATATTTTACTTTAAATGTATCAAAATCTCAATTTATTGATTGGCAAAGAGTTAGAATTCAAGAAAATTCAAATGAAATTCCAACTGGTTCAATGCCAAGAACTTTAGATGTTATATTAAGAGGTGAAACTGTTGAAAGAGCAAAACCTGGTGATAAATGTAAATTTACTGGTTGTGAAATTGTTATACCTGATGTATCACAATTAGGTTTACCTGGTGTAAAACCTCAATCTATAAAAGATTTAAATTCTGGTATATCTGGTTTAAAATCTTTAGGTGTTAGAGATTTAACTTATAGATTAGCTTTTAATGCATGTCATGTTGATGGTAGTAAAATTGATGAAATTGATCAAGAAATGTTTTTAACTTCATTAAATGATTCTGAAGTTAATCAATTAAAAGAAATGGTTAAAGATGAACATATTTATAATAAATTAGTTCAATCAATTGCTCCTGCAGTATTTGGTCATGAAGTTGTTAAAAAAGGTATACTTTTACAATTATTAGGTGGTGTTCATAAAAAAACTGTTGATGGTATAAATTTAAGAGGTGATATAAATATTTGTATAGTTGGTGATCCATCAACTTCAAAATCTCAATTTTTAAAATATGTTTGTGGATTTTCTCCAAGAGCTGTTTATACTTCTGGTAAAGCATCTTCAGCTGCTGGTTTAACTGCTGCAGTTGTTAAAGATGAAGAAAGTGGAGAATTTACTATAGAAGCTGGTGCATTAATGTTGGCTGATAATGGTATATGTGCAATTGATGAATTTGATAAAATGGATTTAGCTGATCAAGTTGCAATTCATGAAGCAATGGAACAACAAACTATATCTATAGCAAAAGCTGGTATTCATGCAACATTAAATGCTCGTACATCAATTTTAGCTGCAGCAAATCCAATTGGTGGTAGATATAATAGAAAATTAGGTTTAAGATCAAATTTAAATATGACAGCACCAATTATGTCAAGATTTGATTTATTTTTTGTAATATTAGATGATTGTAATGAAAGAATTGATACTCAATTAGCTTCACATATAGTTGATTTACATATGTTAAGAGATGAAGCAATAGATCCACCATACTCTGCTGAACAATTATCAAGATATATAAAATATGCTAAAACTTTTAAACCAAAAATGACTAAAGAAGCAAGAGATTTTTTAGTTACAAGATATAAAGAATTAAGAGAAGATGATGCTCAAGGTTTAGGTAGATCATCTTATAGAATAACTGTTAGACAATTAGAATCAATGATTAGATTATCAGAAGCTATAGCAAGAGCAAATTGTACAGAAGAAATAACACCAAGTTTTGTAGCAGAAGCTTATGATTTATTAAGACAAAGTATAATTAGAGTTGAAATGGAAGATATAGAAGTTGAAGGAGAAGAAGAAGAACAAGAACAAGTTGAACAAGAACAAACTCAAGAATCAACATCAATTAGTTATGATAAATATATTTCAATAATGAATTTATTAGTTAAAAAAATTTCAGAAGATGAAAAAAATGGTGGTGATGGTTTAAGTGCAGATAATTTAATTGAATGGTATTTATTACAAAAAGAAGATGAATTAAATTCAGAAAATGAATATTTACAAGAAAGAAAATTAGGTTATAAAGTTTTAAAAAGATTAGTTAGAGATCGAATATTAATGAGTGTTAATGAAGATGGAAATATTTCATATATAATTCATCCAAATTGTGCTATATTAGATTTTTTTGAATAATAATAATATATAATAATATCATTTATTTATATTAACTCTAAATGTTGAATAACCATCATTTTTCTTTATTTCTATCCAATTAGTTGGTTGAGTATCTTGAGCACATTCTTGACAATGTTCTATAAAAACTTTTGAATTTGGAAACATTTTTTGACATGATCTACACCAACCTGGATCATCTTCAGTTATTGGTTGTTTATCTTTAACATAATGAACCAATCTTAAATGTCGTTTTAAAACATCTAATCTATTAAAAGCACCATTATTTTTATGACATGTTGGATCATTTTTCCAATAAGGACAATGATATTTTGGTGGAGAATGAGATTTTAAATGACGTGTTAAATCAGATTGTCTTGCAAATGCCCATGAACATGATGTACATGCAAATGGACGATTTTGTTTTATTGGCTTTTTTGATGATTTTGTTTTTGATTGTATATGAGGTTCTCTATCAACTGGTTGATAAGGTATAAAGTCTTTGGAGCCGCTCATGATGAGGATACCGGTTTAAATGGGATAACGGATTACAAATATTTATATTTTTTTTTTTTTTGACCGCTCAATTTATTATTATTTCAAGGAAACTTGAAATTTCATTTTTCTCAACCACTTTTTCTTTAAACAATGTCTGGAGTAAGTACCATACCAAAAAGTTTTTTTATGAATTATTACTAACAATTGTTTAAGAAAATTGAAATTTTAAAATTTGCTGATGAAGATGGTAATTATAAAAGAAGACCGTCTTCTTTTAGAGAATTTATTAGTTCAAAACCTGGTGCACGTTTTCCACCAGAAGCTGGTAGATATCATCTTTATGTTTCATTTGCTTGTCCTTGGGCTCATCGTACTTTAATTACAAGAGCTTTAAAAGGTTTAACATCAATTATTGGTTTATCCATCGTCCATTGGCATATGGACGATAAAGGATGGAGATTCCCAACTAAAGAAGAATTAAAAACTTTAAAAGCTGATGATGTTTCTTTAGGTACAGTTGATAATCTTTATGATGTTGCACGTTTAAGAGAATTATATTTTAAAGCTGATTCAAATTATGAAGGTAGATTTACTGTTCCAGTTTTATGGGATACAAAAGAACAAACAATTGTTAATAATGAATCTTCTGAAATTATTAGAATGTTAAATACTGAATTTAATAGTATTTTACCAAGTGAATTTGCTGAAGTTAATTTAGTTCCAAAAGATTTAGAAAATCAAATTGATGAATTAAATGGTTGGGTTTATGATAATATTAATAATGGTGTTTATAAATCTGGTTTTGCTTCAAAACAAGAAGTTTATGATAAAGAATGTAAAAATGTTTTTGAACATTTAGATAAAGTTGAAAAACTTTTAGAAGGTAAACAATTCTTATTAGGTAATCAATTAACTGAAGCTGATATTAGATTATATACAACAATTATTAGATTTGATCCAGTTTATGTTCAACATTTTAAATGTAATTTAGGTATGATTAGATATGATTATCCAAATATTCATAAATGGGTTAGATTATTATATTGGAAAATTCCAGGATTTCAAGAAACAACTAATTTTGAACATATTAAATATCATTATACTAAATCTCATATTAAAATTAATCCTTATGGTATTACACCTTTAGGTCCTGTACCAAATATTTTACCTTTAGATTAGTGTATAGGAGAAGAAAAAAAAAATATAAACAAATTTTTTTTTTTTTTTTTTTTTTTTTTTTTTTTTTTTTTTTTTTTTTTTTCTTACTTTCTTCTTCGTGTAATATGAGAGGTATGTCGAAAGGGCACCCCAACTATTATTATTAAATGATCCTCTACTAACTTTTTTAGATTATAAGGTTGTTGTTTTAGGAGCAGGTGGGGTTGGTAAATCCTCAATAACTGTTCAATTTGTTCAAGGAGTTTATGTTGAAAGTTATGATCCAACTATTGAAGATTCTTATAGAAAACAAATTGAAGTTGATGGTAGAGCTTGTGATTTAGAAATTTTAGATACAGCAGGTGTTGCTCAATTTACTGCAATGAGAGAATTATATATTAAAAGTGGTAAAGGTTTTTTATTAGTTTATTCAGTAACTGATGAAAATTCATTAAAAGAATTATTAGCATTAAGAGAACAAGTTTTAAGAATTAAAGATACTGATAATGTTCCAATGGTTTTAATTGGTAATAAATGTGATTTAGAAGATGATAGAGTATTAAGTATAGAAGATGGTGTTAAAGTTAGTCAGAATTGGGGATTAGTTCCTTTTTATGAAACTAGTGCAATGTTTAAGACGAATGTTGATGAAGCATTTATTGATGTAGTTAGACAAATTATGAGAAAAGAAGCAGCTATTAGTGCTGAAAAGAAACAACAAAAATTAAAAAAACAACAAGAAGAAGAAGAAGAAATAATTGAAGAAGAACCAAAAAAAATAGTTGAACCAATACCTAGATTAAATCAATCAGTTAATGAACCAAAAAAAAATGAAAGCTCCGGTAGCAAATGTTGTACAATAATGTAAAGTATGATAAATGAAAAAAATTTTTATAGTTTAATTTATAGTATTTGTTTAAATAATAATAATAATAATTAATAATTGTTTGATTTTTTTTTTTTACGTGTCAGTCATTTGGTAGCGAAAAAAATAAAAATAAAAAATTAAAATTCTTACTACTTGGTGGTCTCTCTAAATTCTTTAAAATAAAACAAAAAAAGAAATTAATAACTGTTTATATTGATTAAATCATTTGACGAGAGTATTTATTTTTATGGAAATGTACCTAAAATATATACCCTTTGATGCATAATTCTTGGAGCCGCGCGTAGTTCCTCGTTTAAGAATTAGTAAAAAACATTCCAAAATTTGATAATTTCTTTAAAAACAAAGGTTTAAAAAAACATATCTTATCTTGGATAGTAAAACTATCAACATTTCTTATTATTAATTTCCAATTAAATTAAAAATGTTAAAAAAAAACATTAAAATTTATATTTGGAAATTCAATATATTAAGATAATTAATTGAATTCTTCTATTTATTGTATAGATACAATTTTTTAAACAAATTAAGGATGAACTAAGAACACATACTACTCTCATTCATATTCTAACTATTATTTCAAAACATAAATATTACAATCCCATAGAAACTACTTTCTAAAATTTTATAAATGCATCAAGAAGAAATTCCAATTGATCTCAAAATAAAAAAAAAAAAATAAATGTATTATTTTTTGACGATCCGCTCTCTTTATATTTATAAATTGGTTGCCCCAATATGAAAAAAAGTTGCATTGCAAAAAAAAAAAAAGGAAATTAATGATATTCTAGTTACTTATATTAAAAATATTGAAAAAAAAATATAGTAAATATAGAGAACCAATATATCTATTTAACATACTCTTATATATTTTCAGATATTGCATGGTTTTTTTTTTTGATTTGAATAGAAATGCATTTTTGTAATTAGATACAGGATTTCTCGGTTTCTGTTTTCTTTCCTAGACAATTTAAATATCAAAAAATAAATAACTTTTTTAGTGTTATTTCAGAAAGATGCAAAATTACAAATTTACAAATATTCAATAATAAAATGGGATTACTTGAAATTTAATTATCATAAATAATTAAAACAATATATTTTTTTTATTTATACATAAATATTCATCAATATAAATTTAAAAATAGAAAGATTAAATATATAATTTTAATTGATTTGATGAATTAATTTCCAAAAATTCTTCCTTTTGAATGGAAAGTTCCATTATAATCATCATCATAATTTTTCTCACCATAATAATCAACATAATAAGAATTACATTATCTCAGTGGTTTCATATTAGTTTTCTAAATCAGGAATCTTCTTTTTAATTCTTATAAATTAATTTTTTATATAATAAATTTGAATATATGTATTTTTTTTATTTATTTATCTCTTTTAATATATTATTAATCTACTTAATTAATTAAAGATTCTTTCTAGCTTTAAATTTTTGTTTAGATTATTTTTGATTTATTACCAATTAATTTTCTTATTATTATTATTAAATTAAAACATGTTTTAGTTACAAAATATCTTGATTTATCAAGTTATAAAATATTTCAATCAACAAATGAATTAAAATTAAAATAATCTAAATTTAAACATGATCAACAATTTTTAATTATAAGTTTTTCAAATATTAGTTAATTAATATTGATGGTAGATTAGAAATGAATTAATTAATTGAGAATGATTTGAGATGGATGATACATTTTCAGGTAATTTATATAAAAATTTTAGATTAATAATTGATGATGAAAAATCTTGTTCTATATTTAATAAAGAAGGTTCAATAATTGAAGAAAATACAGATACTGAACAACTCCACTTTATTATACCAAGTGTATATGGATCAAATCCAACAATGTAAATAGATTCAAAATCTCAGTTTGAAGATGAATATGAAACTTTCAATTATTAGAACTTCTAATATAATTTAAAAGAAAGAAAAAATGGTGGCAATGTTTTTTTTTTTGCTTGGATAAAAACCCCTTTATATCTAATTGTTACCAAAAAATAATGTGATCTATCACATTTTAATAATTATTTGATTTAATAATAAACTAAAACATTCCAAAACTTGATAATTTCTTTAAAAACTAAGTTTAAATAAACATATCTTATCTTGGATAGTAGTAGTTATTAACTAATACTACCGACACTTCTTATTATTAATCACCAATTAAATTTAAAATGTTAAAAAAAAAACATTAAAATTTATATTTGGAAAATTCAATATATTAAGATAATGTCTATTTAATGAATTTGTTCTATTTATTGTATAGATACAAATATTTGAATCTATTATCAATTGTTCACTGGCACAAGGATATACAAAGGCTGTTAATTTCAACGAAAGTACAGAAAAATAATTCACCAATTAAATGAAAAAAAGAAAAAAAAGGTTGGTAATATACATATTTTTTTTTTTCTTGCTTGAACCCTTTATATATGTTTCAAATCGCTACCACATGAAAATTGTTTGTATAAGATTTTAAGGGGCGAAGGAAGATTTAACACATTTTCATAAAATTCATATCTTAAATATATTAATTAGTTAAATATGTTTATTCTAATTAATTATTCTATTATTAATTAACATAAATCTTTTTCCTAACTACTTCTAAATAATAACATAATCAAATTCATGATTTGTTAAGCTCTTTAAAAACTAAGTTTAAATTCTTGACATAGCTGGAATAATAATAATCATAATAATCATAAATTGGCTTTAAGGTTAATAAATACTAACTATCATTATTTTGTTTTATAATTAATTTTAATTTCCCTGTTATGTATATAATTATATAATGTATAGTATATAATGTATATTATGTATAACTAATAAATGATAACACACACATTACACATAAAAAAAAAAAAAATTTAAGGGGTAAGAAAAAAAAAAAAAAAAAATTATGTATAACATCCAAATATATATAAATATATATAAATATATTTTAAACATCTTGAAGATTTTTCATTCTTTCAAACTTCTGATTATTCTTAGTTTCAACTTTAGCTTTGACTTAAACTTAACTTTGATCTTTAAAAATAGACAAATGGCAAAAAAAAATTTATTATCAAATTATATAAAAAAATAATCTAAGTCTAAATCTAAACCTAAATCTAAATCTAAGCATTAATTTTAATTTTACTTTTAAGTTTAAGTTTAATTTTAATTTTAATTTTAATTTTAATTTTGATCTTATATTTTATACTTGTTTATTATTCGGCTAATTTAGGAGTTTAATTTATAGTTTAAAACAAGTTATACATAATACAATATTGTTTTCTTATGATAAAGTAAAAAGATTAGATTTAAATACATTTGTAGAAAGTGTAATAGTCATAGTAAATAGTATATATATAACTTTTATTTATAGTCATGGAACTACACACACCAAATAATCATTATTAAATATATTTCAGAAAAATTGACAAATATTGACAAAAATATAAACTAAAATATAACACTATATCTTAATGAATCTATTGATAAATAAATCATTCTAAATGGATTAGATTAATCATTAAATAACATTATACACATTGCATAAATGTATGTGTCAATGAAAAATACAAATAATCTTCTTTACAACAAACCAGCAAGAACCTTAACTTTAAATCAAGAGACTACTTTATTTATACTATTCATACTGCTATACTACAATATAATATAAGTAATGTATTGTTGTAAGGAAATAGAAATAGTGGTTGTATAGAAAATAGTAGTAAGGAAGGAAATAGAATATAAGGAATTAGGGGGTTGTAATAAATGTATATAATATAATATAATATGTACGTAATTAAATTAAAGTTAAAGTTTGAATTTCATTTTATTTTTTCTTTTTTTCTGTTACTTTTTTCGAGGGGTAAAAATTAAAAATTAAAAATAAAAACATAACACATAACACACATATTATTTTTTTTGTTTTTGTTTTTGTTTTTGTTTTTTAATATGTTTTTGATACTCATATTTTTTTAATTATCAAATTTCTTCAACCTGCTCTAACAAATGCTATTCCCAAGTTCTCAATTCAAAAGTTGATTTTTTGAAATCCGAAGAATTCAGGCTCTCCGATTAAAAGCCAGCTATATGGTGACATGGCCGAGGGGTTAAGGCGATAGGGTAAGGTTTTTCTTACTAAAATACTATGTGACTGCATAGTAGATTGATATGTATAATTTTAAAATCATTAAAAATGTTATGTATCATATCTTCCTATTCAGGGAAACCTGGCGCGAGTTCAAATCTCGCTGTCATCATTATTTTTTTACATTTTAGAGTTTTTTTTTTTAGCCACGCGAAAAATACTAAAAAACAGACTTTAAGGATAAACACACAAATAAAAAAAAATATTTAAAGCAAGATCATTTCCCAGATTTTATTTTTTTGCCTCCATTTCAATATCATCTCCTCAGAAACATATTTTAAACTAGTTATTTTGAAATTTTTTAATCATTATTTTATGAGATGAGTATGATACTTTTTCGACTCAAAAATATAATTCATATCCAGAAGTATATTAATAATTTATAAATAATATATAAAGTTAAAAAAGAGATTTATTCTGTTTTATTCAAATTAAGTGTTGAATAAAATAATTATTTAATTATTCTTTTCTACTTTATTATTTATAATTAGAAAACTAAGGATGGAATTTAATAATGTTTAAATTTATTAACATTATATATATTTTTGTGGTGTACTTCCTTGTAATAATATTTTTTTCGGATAATTAATTAAAATATATAATTTTTGGAACCAGTTTTTTATTTTAATTTTAATTATATGATATATATCAATAATTAAAATTAATATTTTTTTTTTATATTTAATAGTTTATACTTAAATATAGTATTAAATTATTAAATTTAAAAAAAAAAATTATATTTTATTTTATTTTCTATTTGAATATATATATTTTAATTACTATATAAAAATCTTTTACTCTACCAATTTGTAATATCTTCAACTTCTCCAAAAACTGAATTTATTTTCTTCAATAACAAACAAATAAATAAATAAGATTTTACCAAATAACTTTATTATTTAAATCCTTATTAATTTAATTTAATGCGATTGTAAAGAAGAATTTATTTGCCTTGATTTTGTTCTAGTTATATTTAGATATAATTATAAAATTACTGTATAAATGTCGTTACCAGATATTTACATTAGTCCTAGTTAAGTTTATTATTGTTTTTATAGGCTATTTTCTAATACCAGAAAATACTAAATAGTTTTATATAGAATTCAATCTTATTTCATATATCCTATTTACTTCCCTAGACACGACTATAAAAAGTTAAAATTATAGTAATAGTAATAGTAATAGTAATAGTAATAGTAATAGTAATAGTAATAGTAATAGTAATAGTAATAGTAATAGTAATAGTAATAGTAATAGTAATAGTAATAGTAATAGTAATAGTAATAGTAATAGTAATAGTAATAGTAATAGTAATAGTAATAGTAATAGTAATAGTAATAGTAATAGTAATAGTAATAGTAA